>WOXC01005318.1:0-21039 GCA_011680675.1 Gymnobelideus leadbeateri
TTTTTTTTTAAACAAATGCTTTATTAACTTCGTTTTACATCATTCATTTCCGCCAGATTTTGAGTTACAATCATTTTCCCCCCATTATTCCCCTACCCACCCTGCCAGAATAGTAGTCCCACAAGATATCGCTTCCTCCAATCTGCTCTCTCCCATACCTTCTCCCATACCCCCATCGATTTTCCATTAGAGGAAGGTGAATCTTTGTGTCCCAATGCCTGCACATCTTATCTCCCTATTACAAGCAAAAGAGTATTAATAATAGTATTTATATATATTTGAAACATTTAATGTTAAGACCTCGAATTTCAGATCCATTTCCTTCCTCCCTTGTCACCCATTCCCTCTTGGGAGATAAGTAATTCAGTATATGTTGTACATGTCTAGCTATGCAAAACATTATCATAGTAGATATATTGTACAAGGCTGCTTATAATTCCCTCCCACTCATCCCACCCCCACCTGGTCCATTCCCTACATGATCCTGTCCTCTTCTATAGTGGGTACTTCCAACCTCCCCTCACCCCAAGGATGCCCTCCCATCCATCATCCCTCCTCTCATCCCCCTTCCCCCTATCCTGCTGCAGGTTGAGATATCCCATTTAGTATGTATGTCATTTTCTCCCTGAACCAAATTCAATGTGAATGTGGTTTTGCCTTTTTAGCCTTCCTTATTCTCCCCCTCCTTTGCAACCACTTCCCCTTGCTTCTTCTACATGGGATAGTTTACCCTACCCTGTCTCTCCCCATCTCCTCTTGCCACTTTCCTCTCTCACCTCATAATTTCATCCCTTGAGTATTCTCCCTTCCCAACAAATTCAACCTATGCCCTCTATCCATATATAACTGTAACCATATACACACACATTCACATATGTATTCATATGACCATAAACCCTTCTTCCATTATTTTCATGTGGAAAGATTTCATCAGTCACTGTTATTGTTTTTCCATATAGGAATGTAAATAGTTCAACTTTGATAAGTTCCTTTTGATTTCTTTTCCCTGATTACCTTCTCAGGCATCTCTTGATTCTTGCGTCTGGATGTCAAATTTTCTATTCAACTCTGGTTTTTTCCTCAAGAATGCTTGAAAGTCCTCTATTGCACTGAATGACCATATTTTCCCCTGAAACAAAATATTCAGTTTTGCTGGGTAGGTGACCCTTGGGTTCATTCCCAGTTCTTTTGCCCTCTGGAATATCTTATTCCATGCCCTTCATCCCTCAGTGTAGAAGCTGCCAGGTCCTGGGCTATTCTGATTGTGTTTCCATAATATTGAAATTGTTTCTTCCTGGCTGCTTGTAGTATTTTCTCCTTGATCTGGGGATTCTGGAACCTGGCTATAATATTTCTGGGAGTTTTCTTTTTGGGATCTTTTTTCAGGAGGTGATCTGTGGATTCTTTCAACCTCTATTTTGCCCTCTGGGTCTAAAACATCAGGGCAATTTTCCTTGAGAATTTCTTGAAGGGTGATTTCTAGTTCTTTCTTTGATCATGGCTTTCAGGTAGTCCAATAATTTTTAAATTGTCTCTCCTGGATCTATTTTCCAGGTCAGTGGTTTTTCCCATGAGATATTTCACATTGCCTTCTAATCTTTCATTTGTTTGGATCTGCTTAACAGCATCTTGATTTCTCATAAAGTCATTAGCTTCCATTTGCTCCAGTCTAACTCTGAAGGAATGAATCTCCTCAGTGAACTTTTGAGATTCTTTTTCCATCTGGCAAATTCGACTTTTTAAGGCATTCTTCTCCTCATTGCCCTTTTGGGCCTCCTTTGCCATTTGAGTTAGTCTATTTTTTAAGGTGTTGTTTTCCTCAGTCAGGCTGTTGACCCTCATTTCATACTTTTCCTGCATCCTTCTCATTTCTCTTTCCAATTTTTCCTCCACTTCTCTTATTTGATTTTTAAAGTCCTTCTTAAGGTCCTCTATGGCCTGCAACCCGCTCATGTTTTCCCCTGGGGCTTTTGGAGCAGGACTTCTGACCTCACAGTCCTTTCCCGCTCTATGCCCCCAAAATAGGAGTCTAGGGTTGCATTTTTCTGTTTCCTTTGCCTTGGCATGTTGCCACTTAATTGCTTGACTTTTGGGCTTGTTGCCACACTATGGCTTTAAGGCCAGATAGAGGAATTTTCGTCCCGAACGTGTGGGGGGCAACTTCCGTTTCTGGCAAGCTGTAAACCCACCCACAACTTCCACCCTAGATCACAATCCAGATCCAGGGAGGTTAAAGCAAGAGCGATTACCCCCCAAGACTGATCGCTGGATCTCCCCACGATTTGTAGGCTGGGAGCCGGAAATGCCTCTGAAAACTACACAGTGGCGTGTCTCCTCAGCAGCTTCTAGCCCCCAGGGGAGGGAGCTGACGCATTCCCCACATACAGGTCCCAAAGTCCATAGGACACTAACCTCTTACTTTGTCCTAGGCAAGTCTATGTTGATAATTCTGGGGTCGCCACAGTTCCTGGTGTTCTGGGGTTCCTCCAGCCGGCTGCTGGCCCTGCCGCCCTGGGGCTAAAACCTCGGCTCACGTGGACCTGGGCTCGGCTCGGCTCGGCTCCTGAGCTCTGCGCTCTGCGCGCTGCCGGCTCCCAGACCGCTGCGCTGGTCCTTCCTGCAGGGCTGCTGGGCTGTCCTCAGCGGGAGGTTAGCTTCTCTGTGTCGTTCTGTGGGTGCTGGGGCTCCAGAAGTTTTTCAGAGTCCTTTTTTACATGGTTTGTGGAGAATCTGGGGGCAGAGAGGCTTGGACTAGCTGTTTCTACTCCGCCATCTTGGCTCCGCCCCGAGCAGCGGGGCTTTTTGTTAAAAGGAGGAGGCTGATGCCTGGGCAGGGCAGGAAGGACAGAGATCTGAACCTCAGCCCACTGCCCTGTGCCCGCAGAGCCTCCTCCTTCAGCAGAACACACTGAAGACCCCAGTAACCAGCAGTCCCAGTCTGCTCTCCTCAGGCCACATCTAAGTACCCTGGAAAGGCCTCTTGGGAGGCTCCTCTCCGAGTCACTCACTCTGGCTCCACTCTCTGGTACCTCTCTACCCCCCTCTTATGTGTCTCCCTCATTAGAATGTAAACGGCTTGAGGGCAGAGCCTAGCTCTGTGTGTGTGCGAGTGTGTGTGCCTGTGTGCCTGCGTGCTTCTGTGCTTGGCACATAACAAGAAGTACTTAATAAATGTTCTCTCTCCTCTCTCTCTCTCTCTCTCCCTCTCTCTCTCTCTCCTCTCTCTCTCTCTCTCTCTCTCTCTCTCTCTCTCTCTCTCTCTCTCTCTCTCTTTCCCCCTCTCTCTCTTTCTCTCTTCTCTCTCCTCTCTCTGTCTCTGTCTCTCTCTCTCTCTTTCTCTCTCTCTTCTCTCTCCCCTCTTCTCTCTCTCTCCCCTCTTCCCTTTCTTCTTCTTCTTCTTCTTCTTCTTCTTCTTCTTCTTCTTCTTCTTCTTCTTCTTCTTCTTCTTCTTCTTCTTCTTCTTCTTCTTCTTCTTCCTCTCTCCTTTCTTTCACTCTTTCCTCTCTCCCTCCCTCTTTCCCCACTTTCACTCATTTCCCTTTCTCTCCTCCTTCCTCCCCTCTCTTCTTTCTCACTCTTCTCTCTCCCTCCCTCCTTCTGACTCTGTCTCTCTCTTTGCTTTTGTCTTTCTGTCTCCATCTCTTTCTTTCTCTTGGCTAGGGGAAGTTGTGATGAGGAAGAGAAGAGATCTAAGGGCATGGGCACTGCTTGAGGTAGGGCCAGCCCTAGGGGGTTCCCTAGGAGAGTGAGTCCCTCCTGTGGTTTGCCCTGCTCATCTGGAGGTCCTGTAGTGAAGAGACAGTCTGGCTATGGATGAGAGGAGCTGGGTCATATCCTGAGTCTGATGCCCACTGTGTGACCTTGGGCAAGTGATTCCATCTCTTGAGCCTCAGTTTTCCCCACTCTACAATTATGGGGTTGGATTGGGTCTCTTAATGACAGTGAGAGGGCAAGGATCATAGAGGTAGAATTAGATGAACCTTAGAATTAAAGGCCCTGTAGTCTCCCAATTGGGGCAATTGGGGCACCATAGTGCATAGAGCATTGGGCCTGGAGTCAGGAAGACTCAATATCCTGAGTTTAAATCTGGCCTTAGACACTAGCTGTGTGACCCTGGACAAGTCACTTCACCCTGTTTGCCTCAGTTTCCTCACCTGTAAAATGAGCTGGGGAAAGAAATGTTAAACCACTCCAGTAGCCTCTACCAAGAAAACCCCACATGGGGTCATGGAGAGTCAGACATGAATAAAAAATAATTTAACAACCAGCCTCCGAATTCCTCATTTTACAGATGAAGACCTGAATCCTAGGGGTAAGACAATTTCCCCAAAGCCACATGGTCAAATCACAGTCAAGTGAAGTTAACAAACATTTATTAAGTACTCAGGATGAAAAGAAAAGACCAAAAAACCCCCCTGTCCTTAAGGAGAAGAAACTCGAATGGGAGAGAGGCCGTGCAAGCAGCTCCATACAAACAAGCTGTAGATGGGAAAAATTGGAGCTAATCGGCAGAGGGAAGGCACGAGAATCAAGGGACGGGGCAAGGTCTCTTGCAGAAAGTGGGCTTTTAGCTGGGACATGAAAGAAGCCAAGGAAGCCAGGGGGTAGAGGAGAGCAGGGTGAGCATTCCAGGCTTGGGGGATGGCTGGTGACAATGTCCAGGCTGAAGATGGAGGAACAGACAGTAGGTCAATGTCACTGGAGGGGAGTAAAGTCCAAGAAAACTGGAAAGGTAGGAAGGGGTAAGGAAGAGGTGGAAACACCAAATAGAGGATTTAATATTTTACCCTGGAGGCAAAAGGGAGTCATGAAATTTATTAAAATAAAGGAGTGACTTGTTCAGTCATTTCAATTGTATTTGACTCTTCATGACCCCATTTGGGGATTCCTTGGCAAAGGTACCAGAGTGGTTTGTTATTTTTCTTCAGCTCATTTTACAGATGAGGAAACTGAGGCAAACAGGGTGAAGTGAATTGCCCAGGGTCACACCGCTAGTATCTGAAGCCCTATTTGAACTCTGGAAGATGAGCCTTCCTGACTCTAGGCATTATGACAACACCTAGCCACCAGACCTGTGCTTTAGGAAAATCAATTCAGCAGCTCAGTAGAGCTGACTTGAGGCAGGCTGAAATTCCCTCCACCCCCATGACACCCATACCCCCTCCCCAGAAGGCTATTGCAATAGTCCAAGCATGAGATGATAAGGGCTGGCTCCAGGTTGGCAGCAGTGTCAGAGGAGAGAGGGGCATGTTCAGGATATGTTACAAGGGACCAATGGATAGGGCTTGTCAGCAACTTGGATAAGGGGAAGTGGGAGAGTGAGGACTAGAGGACGACCCCTAGGTTTCAAGCCTGAGTGACTGGGGGGATGGTGGTGGCCTCAGCAGTAACAGGGAAATTTGGGAGAGGGGAGTTTTTCAGGGAAAAGATAACGAGGTGAGTTTTAGACATGTTGACAGCTTAATTTAACAGGCAGTTGGAGATGGGAGACTGGAGATCGGTAGACAGGGCCTGAGAATCATCAGCATAGAGACAAAAGTTTAGTCCATGAGAGCCAATGGGATCACCAGAATAAAGGGGGATGACCACCCAGTTCAGAGCCTTGGGGGACACTGTGATTGGATTAAGAGCTAGTGGAGGCGACTGAAGAAGGAGCTGTCAGATAGGTAGGAGGAAAACCAGGAGAGAATATTGTCCTAGAAACCTCGAGGGGAGAGAGGATTCAAAAGAAGAGGACAAGGGATAGTGTCACAGGCTGCAGAGAGGTCAAGAAGGATAGGGATTGAGAAAGGCCATTGGATTTGGCAATTAGATTACTGGTGACTTTGGAGAGAGCAAGTTTGGTGGAATGATGAGATCCTAAACCAGAGATACAGGGAGCAGATCCCAAATCAGTGTGCTTAGAGGGCAGGGATCCAGATAGAAATGCCCTGACTTTAGGCACCAGCAAGTCCTTCAAGAGTTCACACTTGTCTCTTCCCTCTCTCTTTCCCCCTCTACCATGGACTGATGTTTTTTTGGGTCCCAGCCCCTCCTACCCCCTGGAGTTGGCCGAAATGAACTGGTTCTCCCAGAGGGATGAGTCTGTTCCTTTGTGGAGCAGAATGAAAGAGAGGGTGGGGACAGAATGTAGCAGTGTGCCTGTTCCTTGTCCTCCTCACACACTAAGAGCATTTTTCTGTATTTCCAGCTTTGTTCAAGAGAGGTGATAGGTAAACAGGGGTGGCTAGGGCACTGGAGTTAATGGTAAATGTCCATCCATCACAAAACTAAGTAATCTTCCTAATGTGATTCTCTGATAATATTACTTCTCCACTCCAAAACCTTCAATGGCCCTCATTGTCTAAGGGACATAGGTTTAAACTCTTCACTCTGCCACTGTGGTCTTCCAGAGTCCAATCCAGAGCACTCCTCTTCTATAAAGACCCAAGTTCAAATCCTGGCTCTATTATAACACTTACTGCTTGAGGCTCAGTTTCCCCAGCTGTAAAATGAAGGATTTGGACCAGATGGCCTCTGAGATCCCTTCCCGCTTCAGATCTGTGGTCCTTTGGGCTGTCTCCAATGCCTGGGGCAGACTCTGCTGCTATCATCCATCTAGTCACAGATTCAGAGGAGGATTGGATCATAGAGACTGTCTAGTTCATCTCATTTTGCAGATGTGGGAAGAGGTGCAGACCTGCCTTGCCTCAGGTCCCACAGGTAGTATCAGAAGTGAGATTTGGACCCTTGTCCTCTGACCCTAGTCAGATCTCTTCCCACTATACCCCAGTGCCTCACCTGGTATGCCTCATGGCTTTCAGTGCTCAGCTCAGGCTCCCCCTCCTCTGTGGAGATTTCCATGATGTTTACCCTTCCGCCTTTTTGCTTCTCTCCCCAAATTCTCAGAGCACTTTGCCCAGGCCTGTTCCTTGCATCTTTCTTACCCCTTCTTTTCACGGTTATTTTTGCACATGCCATTTTTTTCAGAGACATGCTGGAGCCAGCTCTTACTGGTTCATAAGAGCAGATTTTAAATTTTCAGGGCAAGCAGCTATCCTTGGGAATTGACAAATGCACACATCAAAGCTTGGTTGATCTTCTTGATTGTACAGACTTAAGCAATGGAGGAAATGCTACTAATGCTAATTTTTTGGAGAACCAGTTGTTAAAGACTTACCATCTCATTCTGCTTAGACTAAGTAGTAGAGTCAACCCAGGTCATACCTAGCTATCACAGAACACATGGTGGGTATTTCAGAAGGGCTTGTTGGTTGGAAGGGCCTTGAATCAAAACACAAATCTTATCCCTATTTTGGAAGGCGGGAAGAAAGTCCAGGCTTCCTCCATCATAAAACAGAGCTCTAATTAGGGCTGGGCGACCTTCCCCAACCCATCAATTCCAGTGCCTTCCCTGTGTTAATTATTTCCTATTTATCCTTCATACAGCTTGCTTTCTATATATTTGTTTGTATGTTGTTTCCTCCATTAGATTGTAAACTCCTTGAGGGCAGGGACTGTCTTTGCCTCTTTTTGTATCCCCAGGACTTAGCACAGTGACTGGTATATAGTAGGTGCTTAATAAATGTTTATTGATTAATTGACCCACAGCAACTTTGTCTCAGGGTGCTGAAATTCAGAGACTGTTGATAATCCTTCTATTCTTTTAGTAGTTTAGACATAACATAACTTACTACCTAGTAAGAATGATACATAGGAAAATGCAGAATGTTTCACTTCTTCCTTCACTCTTCCCCTGCCCCTAGGGCCCATAAGTAGCCTCCCCAAGTGCTGTTTTGAGAGTGTGTTTCATGCTGTTTTCCTCAGGTGCAAAAAAATCATGCTGTCCCAGCTCAGACCAAGAACACTCCCAACATGTCCGATATTCATTTTCATTTTATTACCAACAATAAATTGCATTTGGTGGAAAGTAGTAAAGAGAAATTGGGAATGGGTAGAACATTGGACCGAGCCTGATAGAACACTAGAGTGATGGACCTGAGAAGAGGGAAGGTAAGTGGATTTGGAGGAGCCTGGTGGATTCCAGAAGGCTAGCTTGTTGGAGAACAGAGCCCTACTGGGAGAACCCCTCTGGGTCTGACTTCTGGGATGGAAAAGGTCCCTGAGTTGGCTCAAATTTTCTTTTATGGTGTCAAAGAGCAGTTTCTCTCCTTTTGGGAGGGAAGTTGAGCCCTGATGAAAAGCAGGGATGGGAGCCAAGGTTTGACTGTTCGGACTTTGCTCATTTAGGGAGCATGATGTGATAGCAAGAAATGAGAAGCTTGGGAGCTCTGACTAGGCCTGAGGAGGAAGCAGAGTTAACTTTCTTCCTCTTGGCTCTTCTGTGAACTTCCTGGGCAGTGGGGCTGAAACTGAGGGCTGTACCTTTCTGGGGACTGCCAAGCACCAGCCTCCCAAGGGCTCCCACCTTCCACCTACATTTTCCCCATCTTCCTCAATGTGTTCCCATCGACAGGCTGGGCCATCCCTTGCTGCCTCTGACTTTGGCCTCTCTAGGGGGGTGGAGCGCTCTGAGATCGAACAGGAAGGTTGACCCGAGTCCGAAGCCACTTGACATAATCCACTTGGGGCATCTGGACAATATGCTCTCGTACAAACTTAGGAAAGAAGAGACAGAGTAAACAGGTGTGAGCAGAGAAGTGGGGCCCTCCCTCTGGGGGAGTAGGGGCTTGGGGCCCCTTGGGGACCACAGGCTCATGGAAGCTCGGAGTTGGAAGGGACCTCAAGGACCACAGTGCCCAACAGATGGCCACCTGAATAAAAATACCCCCTACAACTTTGTGCACAAGGAGCCCTTTGACTCTTGGTGAGGAGGAGCCCATGACTTCCAAAGACGGCCCATCTCATTCATGGGGAGGCAGAATAGTGCAGTGGAAAGAATGTTAACTCTGGAGATCAAGGAACCTGAGTGCTGACCCTTTTGTGGTTGTTCACTCATGTCCAACTCTTCATGGCCACATTTGGGGTTTTCTTGGCAGAGATACTGGAGTGGTTTGTGATTTCCTTCTCAAGAAACTGAGGCAAACAGGGTAAAGTGACTTGTCCAGGATCACATAGCTAGTAAGTATCTTAGGCTGGATTTGAATTCAGGTCTTCCTGACTCCAGGCCTGATGCTCTATCCACTGTCCCATCTAGCCACCTAACAAGTATCTAGCAGCCTTTATGACTTGTAGAAAACTTGGATAAGTTCATTTCTTTGGAGCTCAGTTTCCTCATCTGTAAAATGAGGAGGCTGAACTAGAAGGCCTCATATCAGAAGCCCCTTCTAGTTCTAGACTCAGGATCTCCTAAGTCCAGCTCACTCCTGGGGTAGAGTGTGGTGTGTCTTCAACCCAGGAACCACCATCCATTTCTTAGTGGAAAGAGCCAGCTGGAGGGCAGACCTTTCACATGTTAAGGACCTCATTTTCAAGCCTCTGCCTGCCTACACCACCATCAACATGGCACAGTGGATCAGGGCTCAAATCTTGGCTTTGCATCTTCCTACCTGAATGACCTTGGGAAATTCACTTCTCCTCTCTGGGCCCTGGTTTCCTTCTCTGTCACATGAGAATTTGTACTTGAGGAACCTCTCAGCCCTCTATCTCTAGCCTCTGTTTAACACTGTGACCTTGGGGCAAGTAATTTAACTCTTTGGAAACTCAGCATCCTCATCTAAAAAATGGGGACAATAACCCCCACTGTGCCTATGTCACAGGGTGATTCATAGGCTCACATCTGGAGCTGTGAAGGACCTCATGAGCCAAATGGTTCAATCCCTTCCTTTTTTTCTGGAGGGGGGAAGGTAGGGCATCTGGGGTTAAGTGACTTGCCCAAGGTCACATGGCTAGTTTTGTGTCAATCCCTTCCTTTTGACAGCTAAGGAAACTGAGGCCCAAAGGAGGGAAGGAACTTGCTCCAGTCATACAAGGAGTCAGTGGCAGAGATAGAATTGGAAACATGGACCTTGAGGGTCATAGCTGTAATGGACCATCAAGGCTCATTGAGTCTTAACCCACTCATCCTACACATGGGGAAATGGAGATCCACTGAGGTTACATAACTGGCCTAAGGTCATACCAGCAAGGGATAAAACTGGGATTAGAAACAGAGGGCCCAGACTCCACATCTGGAGCTCTTTCCCACAATGCCTCAATGGCGAGGTGCAAATATGAAAATGGATAAAAAGCGCTTTGAAAATGTTAGAGCTCTCCATAAATCTGGGCTATTATTAGTAACGTAGGGTCATCTTAGAGAAGATTGCTTTTCTTTTTTCCTGTTTTCTACGTTTCTTCTGATAGTTTTGTCTTGCACAAATTCAGTGTTCCTTTGGGCATCTGTGAAAGTCTCTTAGCAAAGGGGCCTCTCAGATAAGTGGGGGAACCTGATTGGAGGCTGCCTGAAGGCAGGCCCTTTGCGTGTGGTCTTTACCACTGACTTATAGGTGATGGAGCATTTGAGGTCCATTGCAGTAAATCCCAATGCCCCCTTACTCTATGTATTAAGACAGGACTAGGGGTGTGCAGGAGGAAACTCGAACTTGATTCCAAGAGAGCCGATTGTTAAATTTTCAGTGAGTATTTACACCTCAGATAAGCAAATGTTACAAACCAGAGCAGGTAACAAATGTGGAATAAATTTAAAAGTGTGTTCTGTATGCATCCTCCCCTCCTCAGAGAGTTGGTTAAACATTTAGCAGAATGCCCTGGGGATCTAGCAAGGAGGCTGGAATTTATGGCCATATGGGGGCTGGAGAAAATAACAGCCATGTTTGAGCCTTGACCCATGAGACAAATACTAGTACAGCCCATTGAATTAAAAGCACGGTTTGACAGTCTCAAGAGCTCCGTACACCTATGCTTGAGCTGAGTGGGCTTTTAAACCCTGTACTGTCAAGAACAGAAGAGCAGCTACTCAGAGTTCTGTGGCTTTGTGGAGACAGCACTGGACCCTGAGCCTGGAAGACTGGAGTTCCAATCCTACCTTAGGCACTTTCCATCTGTGAAACCCTGGATAAGTCCCTCGTCAGGTTCCCCCTCTATAAAATGGGGGCAATACACAGAGCTATTCTGAGGATCAAATGATATAATATAAACTCAGAGTACTATACAAATTCTGGTTAGTATTATTTGTGGGATTTTGGCTTTCTCAGGGTTGAGCCTACAGACCTGCTTGTTTAGAGCTGGAAGGGATTAGTCCATACTACCCGTTTGACTGAGGAGGAAAGTGAGGCCCAGGGTGTTTAAGTGACCAGAGTTAGACAACTGCTGATTCAGTTGAGAGCCAGGATTTGAACGCAGATCATCTGATCCTAAATCTCTTTCACATTCTATGATGCCACATTGATTCTCAAGTCAGACTCAGGTATGTTTCTGGCACTTGGGGAGGCAAGGGGGAAGGAACAAGCGTTTATTAAGCACCTACTGTGTGCTAGGCAAAGCTTTACAAACATCATCTCATTGGATTTGACTTGGGAAGGACGGAGCATTATTATCTGAGTTTCTTAGGACATTTCCCTGGCATGGGCATCTTTCTTTTGTGCATTCTTTGAGGCAAGGGACTATTTGGGGAGTTTTGTGTTCTCAAGCACACAGGACAGTGCTGGGGGCATTCTAGATCTAATGTGGGAAGGATCCCTCAATGACCATCTAGCTCAACCCCCCCTCACTTTACATATGAAGAAGCCAAAGCACAGGGAGGTGAAGGGATTTCCTCCAAGTCACACAAGCAATAAGCACCAGAGTGGGGACCCCTAAAACAGGGCTGCTCTAATCCAACCGACTCACTTAGATGGATATGGTGAGACTCAGTCGAAGCTTCTAGTGGAGGGGATCAGAGCCCAATGCCTCTAGATTCCTGACCCAACCCTCTCTTCCCACTCTCCCTTGTCACTTCCTTGCTGAATTTTAAATAAACTGATGTGCTGAGTAGTGGGAAGAGATCCAGGGGCATGGTGTGTTATACATATGTTTCCTTTCTCCCAGAACCTTAGGGATTATGGCCAGGCTTAGTGCCTCCTCCAAGTGGTGGAGGGTTAGTTCCCCAGAAGGGGCTGAGTCTATGATGATTAGTCGTTCATATACAGGTCTGCCCACCATATTTTGGACACTGGAATTGTTCTGAGATGCCACCTCAATAACCTAATGGCATGATTAGGGGCAGCTGGGTGGCACAGTGGATAGAGCACTGGGCCTGGATTGAGGAAGATCTGAGTTCAAATCTGGCCTCAGACACACCCTAGCTGTGTAACCCTAAGCAAGTCACTTCACTCTGTTTGCCTCAGTTTCCTCATCTGTAAAATGAGCTAGCAAAGGAAATAGAAAACCTCTCTAGTTGTCTTTGCTAAGAAAACCTGAAATGGGGTCACAAAGAATTGGACACAAATGAAATGACTCAACAAACAGCAAAGATTACAACAGAGAGCAAGCTAGAGTCAGAGGAAGGGAATCAGTCCTTGCTAGTTTTTTTTTTTTTCTATGAATGCAAATGTGACTTGACTAAGCCCTGAACAGCAGTGGCCCTCACATAGGAAAGGAAGTTCTTTCTGAAACTTCTCTCAGGGGTTTCATATTTCTGGTTAAGCTTCTTAACTGAAACCCTCCTGGAGTACCTCCAGCTCTGCCCAATGTTCTTCTGCTCTTCCTGCACCCCAGGGCTCAGGCTGACTCACTGTTGGCAGGCATTTTTGCCTGGAGAAGGACCTGAGCCCCTCAGTGAACACGTGGGTGACCATGGGTGAGAACACGGGCTAAGTCCTCGAAGACATTTGTTAAAACATAGATATTATACATGAGAGGTCACCTTAGCAATACTTTAGTATGAATTACTTTCTTAGCTTAGTTCCTTTTACCTAGCAAGATTCTGAGCCAATGGTGGGATTGGACAGGGGCATTTCAGTAAGGGCAATAATATAAGAAGTCAGAGAGACCCTGGTCAGTCAAGGGGTCGAATATACTGGAGAGGTAAAAGAGTGATTGTTGGAACTGACCAGAGAGGTCAGGGAGCAGACCTTACTCATGCTTACCTCAATGGCCACAGCAATGTCAGGGGAGCACAGCTCCCATGTACGGAGGTCCTGCAGTACTCTGAGGAGGACGTGTGGGCGGATTCTAAGGTCCAAATTCTCTCCATGCTTTTGCAATTTCTGTAGAATTTTCTTGGCAGGACGATATTTCTTTAAATCTTCAGGGAGTTTGGATAATAAATCAAAGTACCTTCATTTCCAACAGAAGAGATCCAGTTAGAGGAACTGCTAACGAGGTTTTCTTTGGGGGTCCATCAAGGTCTGAGCCTCAATTATTTTCATTTCTACAACAAAGTGGGGGGCTAAAGATTCTCTGAGACCCATTCTCAGTTCTTATAAGCTCTGTTATAAGGGTTGTCCCTGCTCTGACATTCTCTAAGGTGCTTTACAGACAATAGTGATTCCATGTCTTAAGGTTCCAAGTTGCCCCAGGGATCACTCTAATGAATGCTTGCTGATTGTCTTTGTATGTCCATCCCTAGCACAGTACCTGACACATAGTAAGTGCTTAATAAATCTATGTTGATTGAACCCAACCCACCAGGGTATCACTTTAGTAAGCAACCACTTGTGGAGGGCTAAAATCATTCCTCAGTCTTTGCTTAAGAGTCATTTGTGTCTCTTTGGGAGTTTTCTACTTACTCCCATGAGAGAAGCACAAATTTGGAGAATCCACCCCAAATGTTCACACCGACTACTTGTGCCTGACCTGTGGTAGAACATTCTGAGCCCACATTGGACTAGCCACAGCTGGACACACTGTAACTTGACTCCAGCATAGTGAAGTCATTTTGGTCCTCCTCAAGAACCAAAGACACCACCCATTTACTCCTATGGTTTATTGGTTTTTTTCTTTAAGCCCACAATTTTCTACTTTCTGGATTATTGTATTTCTTGGCTCTCATGAATCTTTGTCAACAGTGATGATGCCACAGGTATATCCTTCCTCTATTCTTTTATGTTGTTTCCCCCTATTATAATGTAAAATCTCCTTGAGGTCAGGGACAATTTTGTTTTCTTATATTTGTATCACCAGGACTTAGCACAATGCCTGGCACATAGTAAGTTCTTTTTCATTCATTCATTTGTGGTCCCTGAGGTCCCTTTCAGTTTTAGATTTATGATTCTATGGTCAAGGATGAGAAATGGTGGTGCATTTTGGAGGGAAGACTGGTCTGGGGCACAGAAAATCTGGGTTTGAATTCCAGCTCTACTCCTTAAAACTTGTTTGATTTTGGTCAAGACCTTTCTCTTCTCTGTACCTCAGTTTCCTTCTCTGTAAAATGAAGGTCTTAGACTAGATACTCTTAAGGTTTTTTTCTAGTTCTGATTTTTTTATTTTTAGCACCAAGGACAGAGGCTTCAATGAACTCAGGCTTTGGACTTTTTCTGGAGGTCCTATCTCTGGCCAAGGACACTTTGGGGATGATACTTCTCTATAGCCTGAAGAATATCTGGGGTTATAGATATGCTAGGAAAAACCCTCCCTGATGGGACAGTCAATTGGGCTAGTTTCCATTCCTTACCAGTGGTTAGCCAACTCCTCGGCGTCTCCTCTGGTTATAGTGATTGGATGTCTCATTTTTCCTATGTCTTCATAAAAATTGGAGACAATGCTGAAGGCAAAAAACTTCTGGAAGCCTCTTTCTTCCTGCCTCCTATAAAACAGGTTACGAGAGGGGAAGAGAATCAGAATTCCATCTCAGCCAGTGGACAGCCTACCCATCCTTCAACATCTAACTCAAATGTCACTTCTTTCAAGCATGAAGCAATACCTCCATTGGAATGACAAAGTCACTGATTTATGCAGTGCTCAGTCTTTTATCTTCTACTCATTAACTTCTCTAGAACCTCAGTTTCCTTATCTGTAAAATGGGGATGATAATAGCATTTACCTCACAGGGTTGGGCTGATTATCAAATAAGATAAAGTATGCATAGTGCTTTGTAAACATTAAATCACTATGCAAATGTGAGCCCTCAGCAAACATGGAAGCTCTTTGAAGCTGGGGACTTGTATTTTTTTATCATTGCATTCCAAGTGTGTAGGGCAGCTAGGTGGTACAGTGGATAGGGCACTGGGACTGTAGTAGAAGACCTGAGTTCAAATCCAGATTCAGACACTTAATAGTTCTATGACATGGGAAAATCATTTAATTCCTGTTTGCCTCTCTTTCTCATCTGTAAAATGGGGATACACTAGAGAAGGCAATGGCAAACCATTCTAGCATCTTTGCTGAGAAAACCCCATGGGGTCTGTCAACCTGGAAGTTTGGTTAAAAGAGGCAAACAAGCAAGGTGATATGTATATATGTGTATGTATATATGTGTGTACACATATATGTCTATATATACACATATATGTATATATTATGTATGGTTTATATATAAACTATGTATTATATATAATTTATATCCATACATTCATACACAAACATATAGTTTATTCCCTTAGGCTAGTGTTATACATGTATAATGGGAGCCAGAAAATAATTCTGACTCAGAGATAAGTTGAAAAAGACCTTTTATACACTTAGAGTGATCCCAATTTAGGATGTCTGTGTCACCTAAAGTTATAGTCTCCTTATGTGTTTAACCATACCATGAGAAAGGAATTTTCCTAATTGGATAGGTTGTAAATACAATAAAATTGGAGATGTGTTAGTGTCAATTGAAATGATAGATCCAGGATATCTGTGTTTCTTCTATCATTAATATGACATGATATAACATAACATAGCATGTGTTCATAAAATACTAAGATAAGGATTGTCCCATTACTCAAGATAGTGTGTAGTTCAAGGCACCTTGTCCTTAGTAGTCATAAATAGATGAATGTTCCTGGTCAGATTCATCTGACCTTGTAGTTGCTGACACAGGAAGGGGCATTTTGAATTCACTCAGAGAGCAAAACAAAGCACGTCTGTTATCCCAGGGCACACAAAGCATTTAAACTCAGAATGGACCAAAGTGCCTCTCCTAATTGGTTAATCCAGGTTTTAGGTCTCTCTCAGGTCTTAGGGGTTTGAAATGGTTTGGGAGGAATGCATAGGTCACACAAAGTTGGTTGCAGCTGAACAACAACAATCCCAATGTATGGCAGGGTATATAGAGAGCCAGCATTGGAACCCAGAAGACAAGGTTTCAAATTCTGCCTCTAACCCATACTAACCCTAGGCAAGTCACTGAATGTCTCAGTGCCCCTGGTCGTTTCTTTAAGACTCTGAGTTGTAAAGAAAATACTGACCTACATTAGTAGAGGAAGTTTCCTTATCTGTTCTGATGAAATCACAAGTTCAGTCCCCATCCCTATCCCCAACTTATAGGAGGACAGGGTAACGAGCCCTGGATGGGCTGACTACTTGTAAGGAAAACCCCCACACAGGAGTGATCACGGCTCTAGTGGAGAATGTGACTGCCCCCCTCCCCCCAAATGACTCTTATGCTGTTCTGTAGTTCAATTCTATTGAGTTTCTACTGGGAATACAAAGACAAAATAGATGCAGTCCCTCCTACTAGAAGCTTGTATTCTTTTTTGGAAACAACATGTATGTTGAAAATATACAAAGTAATAGGGAAGGGGAGGGAATGACACAAAAAATCTAAATCAATCAACATTTTTAATCACTTACTATATGCCAGGCTCTCTGTTAGATGCTGGGTCTACAGAGACACTAAAGAACAGACTGAATTCCTTGATGGTCGGGACTGGTTTTTCTTGCCTTTCTTTGTATTCCTAGCATTTAGCAAAGTTACTGGCACATAGTAGGTACTTAATAAATGTTTGTTGTCTTGATTTAATATTCTATTGGGGGAAAATATATGTATATAAATATGTATGTATGTATGTATGTACTTTTATATATGTAAGTAAAACACTATACACAATGAATACAAGGAAGATTTGGGAGAGGGTTCAGTAGGAATTGGGGAGGACCAGGAAAGGTGTCAGGGACAAGTTGATTTGAGATAAGTCTTCAAGGAAACTGGCAGTTCCAAGAGGTAGAGGTAGAGGGATGCATTCCAGAGCTCCAGAGGTATAGAATGGGATTGGATGGACATGGAAGGACAGGGATGGGAGCCCCAGCCTATACTACCTATAACTCAAAACCAGAGGGATTCTGAGTGGAGCCATAGGAAAATAGATATCAGGCCCTTCCAGATAATGTTGCTAATTATCAGTGTCTGTGCAAGGGCTGGAAGGAGATTAGAAAAGGATAGTTGCCCAGCACCAGGGCAGATGAGCAATCCTTAGTCCTGTCTCTTGGTCAGGGCAGAAGTGTGGATTTCTGGCTGGTTGAAGAAGAGGGAGGAATGTTTGAGGTGCTTTCCTTATCAGACAGGTAAATCAATCACCTTCTCTGTGCCAGGTGCTGGGGATGCAGTTCCAAAAAGTGAAATAATCCTTGCTCTCAAGCAACTGGAATTCACTCTGATATTGAGCCCCTTACTTCCCCGACGGTGGGCATACAGTTAGATGCTTAGTAAATGCTTATGAAATGAATGATTTTTTATAGTATCTTTTATTTCTTTGTGGGACTGGGTCCAGTGAGTTTATGCCCATAGGGGTAATGGGATTGTTGTTGGTGGTAGTGATGGGGATGGTGAGAATACATTGGTTCCAAATGCAGCTGAGAGTCTTTCCCACATGCCAGATGTGGTCCAGATGGGCAGCTGGCATTTTCAAGACACTGTGAAGCAACAAGGGGAGACTGTTAGTGACTGAGGATGAAGCCAGAATATTGATTTCTCTCTTAGCTTCTCCTTGAGGAGGCCAGTCCATCAATATCACTGATGGAATTCTCATCTGGTGAAGATCCCTGTTTTAGGAGTTCTTGGATGGGGAAAGGAGAAACAAAGGAGTGAACCTGAGAGGGGCTCCTAGCCAGTCCCTGGACAAGTCCCAAGACAGGTGCATTTAATGTTCATACCAGTATCCCCCTCATTTTTGGCACACAGATCAGCCAACAGAATTTGTATGCTTTACTATCAGAATACATTTAGACATTTACTGGTGACAGAATAGGTTTTTGGTACAGTGTTTTACAGGCTGTTTTGTTGTCTTCCATGGATAGACCTTGAAGAAAGGGAGCTGCTTGCCTCCAGGGCATGAGGCCCAGCCCTCCTACCACCATCTCTCAGAACTCCACCTATGGCCCAGGAGGACAAAATGCCCCTCAGACTCATTCTTTCCCCCGAGCCACACTACCTTCCTTCTCCCCCACCCTTATGGTCCACTATCTTGCCAGACTTCGATCCCTCTTTTCAGACTGGGCTCTATCAATCACCACCCCTCCCCTTCCCGAGCCTCACATCCCATCCAACATCACAGGTGTGTGGCAGCACCCTTTAGTAGGAATATTGAGGGAGAGAAGTGATTCGGTTCCAGCTTGTCAAACAGCACTGATGTGCTAGAGGTGGGCTTTGAACTCAGGTGTTCCTAACTCAGTTCATGCTGACTGGATTATGCCGCTTCTACTTTTCCTTCTTTTTAAGAATTTTAAAAATTCATTATTTATTTATAGAATTCTTTTCTTTTTAAACTTTGAGTTCCAAATGCTCTTTCTCCCATTCCTCCCCCACCCATTGAAAAGGCAAACAATATGATATTAATTATACATGTGAAATCATGTAAAACATATTTCCAGATTAGTCATATTTTTTAAAAAAGAGAGACAATTATACTTCAATTTGCATTTGGAATTCACCAGTACTATCTCTGGAGGTAGACAGCATCTTTCATCATAAGCCCTTTGGAATGGTCTTGGATCATTGTATTGATCGGAGTAGCCAAGTCTTTCACAGCTGATCATCATTACAACATTGCTGTTCCTGGTTCTTCTCATTTCACTTTGCATCAGTTCATATAGGTCTTGACATTTTTCCTGAAACCATCCCCCTCATCATATCCCATAGCACAACAGCACTCTATAATAATTACATACCACAACTTGCTGATGCACCTAGGTAGCATAGTGGATAGAGTGTGGCCCTGGAGTTGAGGGGACCTGAGTTCAAATGCAGGCTCAGACAAGTACTAGCTATGTGATGTTGGGCAAGTCACTTAACCCTGTTTGCCTCACTTTTCTCATCTTTAAAATGAGCTGGATGAGAAGAGTAGAGCCAGGAGAAATTTGTACACAATTACAGACACAACGTATGTGTGATGACCAACTTTTATAGACTGGACTCTTCTCAGCAATGCAGTGATATAAGTCAATCCCAAAAGACTCATGATGGAGGGAGATGTCTACATCCAGAGAAAGAACTAGAAAGAACTGAGTTTGAATCCAGATTGAAGCAAACTACCTGATATTTTTCTTTTTGTTGTTTGGTTTTGTTTCCTCTCTACCATTTTTCATTCCATCTGATACAATCTGTCTTTATAAACTGACTAATGTCTAATGTGAAAGTATTTGCAGATCCTATACTTGATTGTATGTCATCATGGGGGGGGGAGGGGAGGGAAGAAGAGAAAATTTGAAACTCAAGGAATTGTGGAATTGAATCTTGTAAATGAAAAGTAAACAAACAAATTAATAAAGACAAAATGAGCTGGAGAAAGAAATGACAAACTACTCAAAGATCTTTGCCAAGAAAATGTCAAATGGTGTTCCAAAGAATAGGACATTGATAAAACAACAATAACAATTCAGGCATTTCCCAATTGATGAGCAGACCCTTGATTTCTAATTCTATGCCACACAAAAAGAGCTGCTATAAACATGACTATACATACAGGTCATTCCCCTTTTTCTTTGATCTCTTTGGGATACAGACCTAGTAGTGGTATTTCTGGGTCAAAGGGTATGTACTGTTTTGATGCCCTTTGGGGATAGTTCTAAATTGTTCTCCAGAATGGATGGACCAGTTCAGTACTCCAACAACATTGTTCAGTAGTGTATTTATTTTCCATTCATCTTCAGCATTTGTCATTTCTGATAGGTATGAGGTGGTACCTCAGAGTAGTTTTAATTTGCCTTTCTCTAATCAATAACCCACCCAGCAAAACTGAGCATAACTCTTTAGGGGGAAAAATTGATATTTAATAAAATAGAAGATTCAAGCATTCCTGATGAAAAGACCAGAGCTGAATAGAAAATTTGTCATTCAAACACAAGACTCAAGAGAAACATACAAAGGGTAAACATAGAGTAATCATAGAGGTCTTAATAAAGTTCAACTGTTTGCATTTAGTTGTGAAGTTTTTATGCCCTAATACAGTGTCAATTTTTCAGAAGGTGCCTTTTACAGCTGCAAAAGATACACTCCTTTCTACTCCCATGCAGTTTTCTCCAGAGGACTATCATATTCAATTTCTCTAAAAGTCTATTCATATCCTTAACTTTTTTCTTGCTTGTTTTATGGTTAGATTTATCTAGTTCTGAGAAGGAAACATTGAGGTCCCTCACTGCTATAGTTTGAATATTGCCTCCTGTAGCTCATTTAGCTTTTCCTTTATTAATTTTGATGCTGTGCCATTTGGTGTGCATATATGTATATTGATATTACTTCATTGTCTATGCAAAATGTAGTTTCCCTGTGTATCCCTTTCAATTGGGTCTATTTTGTTTTTGCTTTGAGATCTGAGATTGCTACTCCTGCTTTTTTTAACCTCAGTTGAAGCTTAATAGATTCTGTTCTAGCACCTTATTTTTACTATATGTATGTCAGTTTCAAATGTGTTTTTTTTGTAAATAACATATTGTTAGATTCTGGTTTTTAGTCCATTCTGTTATCTGCTTCCATTTTATGGGTGAGTGAATTCCATTCACATTCATAGTTATGCTTATTAACTATGTATTTACCTGTGTTACGTTTTGCCCCGTTTATCATTCTCTTTCTCCCTCCTTTCCCCTCCCTTTCTTTGTTTCTCTGCCTCCCTCTTCAAAAGTCTGTTTTGCTTCTGACAATTAACTTCCTTATCCACTCTACATTTTATAAGCCTCCCTCCTCTTTTCTTATTCCTTTCTCCTTCTACTTACCTGTATGGTAAGATAGATTTCTATACTTAATTGAATGTTTATGTATTCCCT
>WOXC01005319.1:0-41917 GCA_011680675.1 Gymnobelideus leadbeateri
GGTAATTAGATATTCAAAATGTCTGCAAAATTCACAATTTACCTAATTACTTTCTCCCTTTTCAAGTTTCTATGTAAGAGCATGCAATCTCTTTCTACCAAAAGCAAAACTGAAAAAAAAAAAAAGAATTCTTGAATACTTTTGATGATAGTACTCCCATTTGGGGTTATTATTTAAACCTGCTATAGTTAGTTTCAAATATTAGTCATAATTTGCAAAATATTAGACTATCTCTATTGATACTTTTGGTCCCATGTGCACAGTAGAAAGAATTTTCAAGCTTGAAGACTAAAGAACAGCTTCTCATGTGTGACCATGTACAAATCACTTCCCTCTCTGGGTTTTAGTTTTCTTATTTATCAAAAAGAGCAGGTTTGACTAGATAATGCCTAAAGGCTCTAATTTTCGATAATTATTTAATAATGGTTATATATTTCACTAACAGGAGCCTCACAAAGGGGTCATGAAGAGTCAGACAGTCGGACTAAACAACAATAAGAAAAAATATTTTACTAATAATACATGAGGCAGGTGCCATCTTATCTACCTTTGCATTTTACCTCTCATCTAGCAAGTGTTCTGCATGTAGCTGCTTACTAATTATTTTTTGAAGAATAAATGAATGACTGAATGGACAAATGTCTTTCCTAGAGGCTGAGATCAAATTAAGACCAGGCCTGTTGAAATTAGGAAGATGATAAATTGTTCTCATATTTACTCTCCAGTTCCCAATTCTAATTGTATTTATTGTAGTATTTTTGATGGCCTAAGAGTCCCCAAGATACAGTAAAAATAAACAATTAATGCTGGAACAGAAATAATAAAGCAGTCGACTAAATTGTTAATGATAAGCCATGAAAGAATTATATCACACTGCAAATGGAGCAAATGTAATGTGATAATAAAAATGATTTAGAACAGATTATTACAATTATATGATGCTCTGTAAAATATGTGCAAATGATAAGTCTCTCTATATTCTATTCAGTTTAAGATGGGGATATTTCCATTGGTATTTTCCCCCTAACTTTACTTAGGTGCTCTATTTTCAGAACAAGGGAAGGATATTTTTCCCCCCTAGTATATGTTAGGCAGGCACATTTTAACTGCTACCTTAACTCTTTCAGTCAATGAGGGCCTGAATCCATGTGTACCTCAGTGGTATTTTTATTTTATTATTATGTTTTAGTTAAGCATTAATTAAGTGGCTGTTGAACGTGAGTGATTTCTTTTAAAAAAATAAGAGAGAGAGGCAAAGTCAACTTGTGTGACAGCTTTCCTGACTTGGATCTTAACAGCAAAGAATAATGAACAAAAAAGACTATGAGAGCTGGATGGAGAAACATTGGGTTTGGAGTCAAAAGACCTGGATTAAAGTCATTGCTTTTCTGTATGAGCTTTCTGACCTTGGGGAAGTAATTTCTGAGAATTGCTTTCATCATTTGAAAAATGAAAATTTTAACATAGTGGGTGGGGAGTGGTGGTGGTGGATTAGAATATGTACATTGAAGCTGGGCATGTGCTCTGATCCCTTTTGGTGATGGAATATATACATACATACATACATACATACATATTGTTCTTTACCTAGTTATAATGGTAGTTTAATATCTACTTCACAGATTTGTAAGGAAAGCACTTTGTGAATTGTATGCATTAATTAAATGTGGACTGTTGTTGTCAAACTTGCTGAAATGAGCTACTCACAAAATGTTGGCAACCAAATGAGAACATGGTCTTCAGACAGGCAGTTTCCAATCTCTTTGGTGAAATTAGAGAAAGTAAGGAAGGAAACATTTATTGAGGAAATACTATGTGCCAGCTACTGTTCTATGTTGCTGTTGTTGGGTCATTTTTAGTTATGTCCAATTCTTCAGGACCCCATTTGGGATTTTCTTGCCAAAGATACTGGAGTAGTTTGTCATTTCTTTCTCCAGCTCATTTTACAGATGAGGAAACTGAGGTAAACAGGGATAAGTGATTTACCCAAGGTCATACAACTAGTAAATGTCTGAGGTTGGATTTGAATTCAGATCTTACTAATTCCAGGCCTAGTGCTCTATCCACTGTACTACTTTGTTACCTTTAAATGTGTTAAATAAGGGACTGGGCAAAGTGCCTTAAAATGTTCCATCATTTGATCCTCACAACAATACTGGGAGGTAGGTGTTATTGTTATCTTATTTTGCAGTCAAAAAAAATGGAGGCAAACAGAAATAGGGTGATTTCTCCAGGGCCACACAGCTAGTAAGTATCTAAGACCAGATTACAGTTCTGTTCTTCTTGCTTCCAGGCCCAGGGCACTATCCAATGTTTGACCTAATTTCCTCTAGGAACTAAAAAAGGGCCCAATGAATCTCAGAAAACAAAGCATCCTTAAAAAAACAAAATCAGGGATCTCGATTGCTAATTACCTCAGTGGAAACAAAATGCAAGAGGGGAAAATAACAGAGATATCAGATAGGGAAATAGAACTGCACAATGACCTTCAGAAGAAATAGAAAAATGCCACATAAAAAAATAAAACCAAGGCATTGGGAGTACAGAGGAAAGGCATAGCTGAGTAGGGCCTAGATTCACCCAAGAAATTTCAAAAGTAGATCCGTTTGTAAAGGATATAACTAGAAAATATGTTTAAATTACATAAAGCAAAGGAATAAAAAGTTAAAAAAAATGCTGTGTGTCCCTCCCCTACCAGCCAGAAAGGGAGGAAATGTTGAAAACTGATGGCAATGAAAAGGCAGAGATGTTTGATACTCCGTGAAAAGGCTGTTCTCACAAATTTTTAGTCTCTCCCCTCTCATGTTACCTAGACACATTTTGCCCTTTTTAAAAAAATCATAATAGTGTTTCCTTTATATTTTCCTTAATATATATACATACATATATATGTGGGTGTATATGTGTATATGTACATGTATATACATATACACACATACATATATATATATACATATATATTCTTTCCTTTAAACATACACATAATAGAGGATTTTAAAACTCTGATCTTAATCAGATAGGAGCAACAAATGTCACTTTCAATGGAAAGGTAAAACACTATACTTGTATAGGAGAGCAAATGGAGGTTTAAAGTTAGGCCTTATTATTCCCCTCTTAACAAGACCTGTGGAAGTATAATTCAGTAGTTGTGGAACCAGAGGAATAAAAGATGAAAGTGTAGAAAGTCATCCTAGGAACACTTCTGGTGCCCTAGATGTTGGACTTGGAAGTTGAGTTACCCTAAAATGCAAAATCATTCATCAACCCTCATAGCATAAGGGTTGTTTATGCTATACTTGCTTACTTGCATAATTGATGTAATCCTACTATCAAAGCCTTACCTTTCCATCTGCCTTTTATGACAATTTTATTCTGAGGAACTTCTGAAATCTTCATTGTTGCCTCAGAAAAATGGATTCTCTATTTTCTTTTCTACAATTATCCCTTCCACATCACAGGGTTAAGGGGGTGGTGCCCCCATGATCTGGAAAATCCAGGTAAATTTTTTTGGTCCTCCCTTCATACCAGAGAAGTCTGATTTTCTTTTTCTTTTGTGTGGTGTTTATAATACCTTGGTGTAAAATTTGGGTTAAGTATTTGGTCATAGGCTCCATGTCATCTGTTGGCCTTCATATATCATCTGTGATTTCCATAAGACTTCCCCCAAATTTTCCATTTAATTCCTTATGCTGACCTGTGATATATCAAAACCATGATAGGGAAAGTTGTAATGTGGAAGGAATAACTGTAGTCCAGTCTCCTCATTTTATAAGTGAGAAAACCATGGCCCAGAGAGAGGTGGTAATTCACACAAGGTCGCATAGGTAATTAGTAGCAAAGTGAAGTTCTAACTTTAATTCTAAACAAGCATAAACATAGCACTTGTTCACTTACCCCTCCACCCCCCAAGAATCCAAGGAGGTCACTTCAGAGTTATGTTTATGCTTAAGAGGTTATGGAAGTAAGAGGAGCCTGGAATGATGATTTTAGGATCATAGATTTAGAGCCAGAAGAGAGATGGTAGCCCATCCACCTTTTTTGACCGGGGGGAAACTGGGGAGCAGGGGATATAAGGGACTTTGCCTGAGGTCATACAGTAAGTGGCAGACCTAGTATTTGAAACTGGGTCCTTTGATTTCACATTCTCAATGGACTCTTTTCACTGAGTCCTGCTGATGTTACCTCTGGAAATGACTTAGAGATTGGAAAAGAAAAGAAAAAAATAGAGAATCCATTTTTCTGAGGCCACAGTCAAGAATTCAGAAGTTCCTCAGAACAAAATTGTCATAGAAGGCAGATGGAAAGGTAGGGCTTTGAGAGTAGGATTTTATCAATTATTCAAGGGCTATGAGGGTTGATGAATGATTTTGCATTTTAGGGTAACTCAGCTTCAAAGTCCAACATCTAGGGCACCAGAAGTGTTCCTAGGATGACCATAGAATTAATTCTTTATTAACTTCCTAGTAAAATCCACATGTTGTCGAGTTGTTTCAGTTGTGTCCAACTTTTCTTGACTCCTTTTGGAGTTTTCTTGGCAAAGGTACAGATGTGGTTTTCCATTTCCTTCTCTAGCTGATTTTACAGATAAAGAAACTGAGGCAAATAAGGTTAAGTGGCTTATCCAGGGTCACATAGGAAGTATCTGAGGCTAGATTTGAATGCAGGAAGAAGAGTCTTTCTGACTCCAGAACTCTATGCACTGTGTCACCTAGCTGCCCACCTAGCTTGCGGTTATTCCATGATTAAATCGTAAGGGATTAGGCTTGCTGTCAGGACTCTTCGGGTTCTTGTCCCAGTTCTGCACCTTTTTAACTGTACAGTTTTGGGCAAGTTTTTATTTGTTCTTAGTCATAATTTCATCATATGATAAAGGACAATAGTACAGGTACTACCTACTTCAAAGAGTAATTGTTATATTTAAAAGATATAATGCATTTTAAGTTCATTATAATGAGAAAGGACATAAATGTAAGCTATTTTTAGGACTTTTGGGTTTTCCTTTTGATCCACTATTGTTCAACTTCCATTCTTTTTCAATCGTTTACCAGCTTTCTGACCATCCCACCTACTCTGATCCACTATTTATTTTTTTCCTCCTCACATTTTCCTTTGTGATACTATGATTCTACTTGCACAATATCTGGGTATCTTCCCAGAATTTCCTGTTTTTGTCACTCTTTAGACTTCTTTCATATGTTCCCCCTCCCTTTTTAAATTCATCTCAATTATTTGGGACTTTTTATCCTCTCCATTCATTCTGTCTCCTGGTATATTTCCTTTCATTCTTGTTCTTTCTTTCTTATTTTTTTTTTTGTTGTTGTTCAACTTGTTCCACTTGAGTCATGTGTTGTATTTTTCCCCAAGGAAGAGAAGGATAAAAGACACCAAAATCAGAGATCCCTGTTCCCATAGGAATTTCCTTTGGTAAGCTCCTCTACCACTTGTGGAAAGACACAGGGTCTACAGATCCACACTCTCCTACTTTCTTCTCATTATACTCATATTTACCATTAGGTAAGAATAATCTTTGGCCTGGAGAAATGATGGTCCCTGTGGCTTTGCCAGTGAATCATTTGCTATATACTCCATAATCAAAGCTTCTCTTGATTCCTAAGTAGAAAACAAGTCAGAAACCATCGTCATCTACATGGTCTTCACCTTGTACTACTGAAAAAAAATTGTTTTGTGCATTTCAAACTTCAAGGACAACCTTGGAGGATATGCAGTTATAGCCAAATCTTAGGCAAGCCTCTCACCTGTTCTTATTTTCTAATAGATTTGACAGTCATTGTTCTCCTCTTTATTGAGACAATAAAATTCTGGGGGGTGTCACAAGGTTACCTATCAGGTGGTTGTAGACCTGTTACTTTCACTTCAGTACTTTGGAAAATATTGTAAGAAATCATCACCCCAAATCAATTGACATTCCCCTGTGAAGCTGGATTGAAGGATCCATGAGTAGTCATTTACTTTCTAGTGATATTTCATTCTTCCTTATTGTCAGAAATTCTTCACTTTTTCATACTGTCAGAAATTTCATTATTTAGGAATTCATTTGGGTGAACATCTTTGCACCCTCACTTTAAATGTAGATACTTTGGAAAAGGTTAAGCACTCACAGTTTTATAGGAAATATTTTTTCTTGCATAGAATCACAGCAATAGAAAAGACCTCAGAGGTCATCTATCCTAACCTGAACCTGTTTAAAAATGCCTTTAAAAGGGGGAGGCGAGGCGGCACAGTGAATATAGACCACTGGCCCTGGAGTCAGGAGGACCTGAGTTCAAATTTGGCCTCAGACACTTAATACTTACTAGCCATGTGACCTTGGGCAAGTCACTTGCCCCCAATTGCCCAGCTTTCCCCTCTTCAAAAAGGAAAAAAAAATAATGCCTTAAAATAGTGATCCAACCTTTACCACAAGTTCTCCAATCAAGGGGGAATCCAGTACTTTCTGAGAAGCCCAAATCACTATGAGATAGCTCTGATAGGAAATTTGTATATATAAGCATAAATGTACCTTTTTTTTTTGCAACTTTCACCCATAATTTTAGGTTCTGCCCTTAAGAACCAAGAACAAGTCTAATAATCTGTCTTCAATGTGAAACCCTTTTAAATACCTAAAGAAAGTTTCATCCTCACAACTAGCTCAGATGTCAGACCTAGTGCTGTGATATGAGCCTTTATTGGTGGAGGAGAAAAGAGAATAAAGAAGAGAAAGGAAACTTTGCAGTATTTTTAATAAGGCAGCTAGGTATTACAATGTGTAGAGTGTTGAACCTGAGTTAAAATCTGACCTCAGATACTCACTAGTTATGTGACCCTGAACAAGTCACTTAAATGATCTGTGCCTCAGTTTCCTCATTTATATAATAAGAACCTATAAAATAGCACACATCTCTCAAAGATATTGAAGATCAAATAAGATGTTAAGCCTTAAGGCATTATATAAATGCTAGAGTTTATTAGTAGTGATACTGGACATATAAGAAAGGGCAGAGAATAAAATGAAGGCATTAGGTGCATCAAGGGACAGCAAGTATGAGAGAAGAGTACAGAATGGAAGGTGATACTGTTAATTTGCTACTACCTAAATATTTTGTCTCAGACTAGGTCTAAGCTCCAGGTAATGTAGAGTAAAGGTTATTAATTTCAGAAAAGCAAAATTTGGCACGTCTTTTGGACAGACTGAACACGTCAATAAAAGTTTTGCAACAGATAAAACTGAACTGCTCTTCAACAATATTTTTTTAAAAATTTCATTTATTTTATTCTAAACTTAAGAAATAAAACAAGCGTTTCCATAATATAGTAGAATAGAAAAAAAGATGATTGTATATGAAAATACAAATCTACTATGTACACTTGCTATTCCTTTTAAATATATAATTATCATGTAACTTTCCTTTTTCTTTTTTTCTTTCCTTTCATGCCCTCCCCACACCACCCTAGAGATGGCTACCATCATACACAAACACACACACACACACGTGTGTGTGTGTGTGTGTGTGTGTGTGTGTGTGTGTACGCTAGATAGATATAGGTATGGATATGTAAAATCATTCTATTCACACTACTATCAGTTCTTTCTCTGGATGCAGTTAGTATCTTCCTTCACATGTCCCTTAAAGTTAATTTGGATATTTATAAGAGTAAAAATGATTTAGTCAATCAAAGTTTTTCTTTAAACAATATTCTTGCTATTGTATATAATGTTGTCTTGGTTCTGTTCATTTTACTATTCATTATGTTGTACAAGTCTATCCACGTTTTTCTAAGATCATCAGCAATGCTTTTAATTCTGACCACATGATACTCTCATCACCAAGTGAAAAATATATCCTATACAATGCAATCATTGAGAGCTTTTGCCACTGGTTAGAGAGTCACAACCCAAGATAGTTCCAGTCCTCTAGTTCACAGACCTCAAAGGATGTATGAATAATGTTCATTCACCTCAGGGCAAAGTACTACTTAATAGCTAATTTATGACTATAATGATAAAAATGACTTATGCTTACTCAGACTATCAAGTTAAGCAAGAGAATGAACACCTTGAAAGATATGAGGGGAGAAAGAACATTCAAAATGACCTTGATTAATTGGAGAAACATCACACATTTCCATCTAGGCAGCTAGGTGGCACAGTGTATAGAGTGCTAGGACTAGAGTCAGGGAGATCTATGTTAAAGTCCAATTCAGATACTTGCTAGCTGTAGGACTTTGAACAAGCCATTTAACCTCTGTTTGCCTCAGTTTTTTCCTTTGTAAAATGAGGTTCTCCTAGTGTGGTTTTGAGGATCTAATGAGATAATAATTACTACAGTGCCTGGTCCACAATAGATGCTACATAAATGTTATTTTTGAGCAGGAAGGTGGTGTAGTGGATAGAGTACCTGAGTTCAAATCTGGCCTCAGATGCTTACTAGCTGTCAGTCCCTGGGCAAGTCATTTAACCCTGTTTGTCTCAGTTTCCTCACCTGTAAAACAAGCTGGAGAAGAACATGACAAAGCACTCCTGTACCTCTTCCACAAAACCCCCAAATGGGTGACAAAGAGTCAGACATGACTGAACAAGAACAAGAACCAATCTTATTCATTAATATATAGGATCATCAATAGGGAGCTAGACAGTAGATTAGAGTTCTAATCTAACATTTTGATTTTATGCAGTGAAAGGTCACATAGAGGGACATGCCCAAATTTATATTGAAAATATATGTTAGAATTGGATTCAAACCTATCCTACTATATACCACATCCAAAGTAGAGAGCATTTAATATTCAATTTGAAATTATATAATGAATAAACACAACTGTAGTTTTAGACAGTAAAACAAATTCAAGGACTTTAAAATAGGGAAAGACTAGCCAGTCACAAGTTTGGCAGAAAACAATATATGATATTCATAGTAGACCACAAACTGAATGTGACTAGGCAATATGCATTAGTGCAGTGCTACCGATATATAAAGTGCATTAAACAGAATGAGTTCCTGCCCCCAAGAGCTCATTATATCACCCCGAGCAGCACATATACTTATGTAAACCACAGTTTCCCTTCGGTAGCACAATCTGTAAGATTAAAAACTACCACTAAAAATGAAGGCTGTGGGAACATTTAGTTTGAACAAGACCAAACACTTTATTTTTACTCAATTTTTAGCAAAAGCCGCAAACAATAACTACTTGTAAGTGCTTCAACACTAGCATCTACCTCACCCTCAATCAAAATGCCGCCATATTTCAGAGTGCAGTAATGGAAGCAATAGTCCTATGACATATATTGGCTTGGTTTAATCACAATTTGCAAGGACATTTGTAGTTTTTCATGCTTACTTTTAGGTGTATGAGAGGTATGATTATTAGAGTTTTTATTCAGCAAATTTAAAATTTTGTCTTTATTATGCATTTAACAATAATGAATATTTCAGTGCAAAAAGATTAAAAAATGATATGATACATTTGATACAAAACCATGAATTTGTGTTTTACATATGTAATCTATAATTTATATTAATGTAATTATATATAATTTATTTTAAAGTGTATATTAAATTTAACATAGAAGAACTAAGTGGCACAGTGGATAGAGTGTGGGGTCTGGTTTCAGAAAGACTCATCTTCCTGAGTTCAAATCTGTCTTCAGATGTTTAATCTTATTTGCCTCAATTTATTCATCTGAAAAAGGAACTAGAGAAGGAAATGGCAAACCACTCAAGTATCTTTGCCCAGAAAACCCCAGATGGGTTCAGGAAGAGTCAGACACAATTGAAAAATGACTGAAAACAACAAATTCAACATGTTAATAAAACAACTGCTTTTTGTGTCCTTATGAACTTTTTTTTGAAGAATTTTAAAATATTTTGTTTAAGTCACATTAGCTCCTTGAATCTCAATTTCTTTATTTTTAAAATTGAGAAGTTGAACTAAATGGCCTCTGGGGTCTCTTCTAACTCTACCCCTATGATTTATAATTTAGGTCTCATAACCTTTGGTAGATCTCTAGGACTTATTCCCTAAATCATAGGATCTTTGATCTTTGTCTTGTTGGCAAGAATTCCTACACAAAGGAAACCATTAATCCTTCAGAACCCAGAACCAAATAACTCAGTTACAAATGCATGAGTGTTCTAATTATCTATGTACATTTTTCCCACTCAAAGGATATATTCTTCTACTATTGAATATAATATATAAATGACTATTATATTTCCTTAAGGAGATTTAAATTTGAAGAAAGATGCTAAAACAATCTCAGAACTAAATCCTGAAGGCTCATTCTTATTAAGGAAACATTTTTAAGCAATGCCAACACTTCTTCAATGGAATCATCTACCTGGTATGCTAGAACAGGAAGTCAATCAGATGGGAAAATAGGTACTACAGAGACTGTTATCTATAATTGAATATTCAAGTGACACATAAGTCATTCAAGCTATTAATTTTCCATTGTTAATGCATATTTCTATAATACATGATTTAATGATACATATTCAATATAATTCCATCATTTTATTGTAACAGGGGTGGCAAAGTTGCACAGTGAGTAGAGCACCAGTCCTGGAGTCAGGAGGACCTGGATTCAAATCCAGCCTCAGACACTTACCACAAAACTAGCCATGTGACCTTGGGCAAGTCATTTAACCCCAATTGCCCTAACTTCCCACCTCCAAAAAGCAAAATAACAAAAACAAAAACAAAAACATTTTATCGTAATACATTTTGTTGTCTAGAACATGACAAGAAATGAAGCATAATCCATTTAAACAATTTAAGATTGACAAAAGTAACAAGGCTTGGTCTTCTGATCAGGAAGACAAGTTCACAGCTTGCCTCTGACATCTACTGGTTATGATCATCATTGTTTGTTTAGCTATTTTAGTTATGTCTGACTCTATGTGACCCCATTTAAGATTTTCTTGGCAAAGAGCCTGGAGTGGTTTGCCGTTGACTTCTCCAGCTCACTTTATAGATGAGGAATGGAATGACTTACCCACAGTCACATATTTCATGTCTGAGGGCAGATTTGAATTTAGGAAGATGAGTCTTTCTGACTTCAGGCCCAGCACTCTATCTACTGGACCACCTAGCTGCCATTCATTTAGGCTCTCAGTGCCCCCAAACAGTTTTCTAAAACTATACTTTGCTGATAAAGGTGCTAATCTGCCTTGGTAGAGAGACTGTTACCTTAATAGAAGCTCCCTATGCCATTCCAGTTCTCTTCATTCACATCTACCACCCAACACACATGCAATTTGATGAAAACTTGTGCTTCGAAACCTAAGATGGGATGACAGCACCTTTAGTGATAACCTTTGCAGATATTAGCAGTGGGGAAAAAAAATCAACTATCCAGAATGACTCTCTGTCTTCTCTATGATAAACATATTCATGTGTGAAGAAATTAAGATCATATAATCATGAAGGTATCAGAAAAGTTGTAAAGCTATCAGATGATTTTGTAGAAACTTTTTTCGCTTCCTCCTTCCTTCTGATTGAATCTACTATTCTTTCCTCCTAATGGTACCTATGACTACCAACAGTCATCTGTAGTTCTCACCTCTCGACTCTCTCCTGTTTTTAAATCTACAACTTCTCAAAGAAAACCAGAAAGAAAGTTAAAAACTTAACCTTGCTCTATTTCCCATCCCCCCTTTCAAGGCAGTACTTCAGCTAATCAATCAACAAGCAAATAATAAACATTTACTATGTACCAAGCATTGGCTCAAGCACTAGGGGTACAAAGGAAAAAGTGATACATTCCTTGTGTTTACTGGGCTTAAATGCTAACAAAATGGAAGTTTCTCTTGAATTGTCATATTTCCCTCCAATAGTAATAATATTCCCATCAATGCCAAGTTCAAAACTTTCCATTCCCTCAATACAAAAGCTTTGATTCATTTTGGGTTGCACCTTTTTCCTTTTCTTCACTGCTCTCCTTACTGCTGTCTTAAGTTCTGATTTTCTTTCCTTTTAAATGTTTCTTATTTTGATTCTCTCTATTTCCATTGGGACCCACTTAGATCACAATCTGATTCATCCTACATACAGATATCAGACTGAGCATCTTCTGATTCTTTTTAATTATATACCACTTTAAAAACACAACTCAACATTTAACAAACCCACAATAAGGTTTCCCAAACTAATCTGACACTAATTACTCTTTTGTTACTAAGAACATATTTAGACCCATACCACTCCTCCTTTTCACTGTTGTTAGAGTCTTCTCATTGTTCCCTCTGTCTCAGATCTCACTTCTTTCAGATTCATTCTCTACACAATTAGCAAAGAGATATTCCTAAAATGAAGGTCTGACTCTTAGACAGCTGGTCTCCATTTTTTGTAAATTCCATTTTTAGTTTCCTATGATCTCTATGATCAAATACAAATTTCTCTGTCATTTAAAGACCATCACAACCTATCCTCCAAAGGGTTAATGTGTATTACTTCCCTTCAGGATATCGGGTTTGATTCAGAAAGTTCATTAAGAGTCTGTTAGATGTAGGGTACTGTGCTAATAGTTATGCACAGCAAAAAAAACCTTTCACAAAAAATAATTAGTATTTATGCAGTGTTTGCAAAAAACTTTATAAATATTTCATTTTATCCTCATAACTCTGAGAGGTAGGTGTTTTTATCATTCCCATCTTGAAGATGAGGAAATTAAGGTAGACAGAAGTTAAATGACTTGCCAAGGGTAACACAACTAGTAAATATTTGCCTGCAGCTGGATCAAACACAGGTCTTCCCAACTCAGGGTCCAGCACTCTATCCATCATGACACTAAGCTGCCTCATATACCAAGGGTCTATGATTTGTCAACACCAGGAACTCCCTCCAATCATCAGAATGGCAATATATTTGCAGCATAAATGTTAAGTCTGAGGGAGTGGACTGAGGCACAGTCATTAAGGGACTTGCCCCAATTCTACATGGTTTAGAGATGCAATTTGAACCCAGGGCTTCCTAATGCCAAGGCTAACACTTTGCTCACCATGCCCCTTGATTTCTACTTTTTACATAGTAAATATGTAATGATTTTTATTGAAATTAAATGAAAAATGAAGTCCTCGTCCTCAAGTACTATAGGATAAGTATAAGATGGTATCTTCTACACTCTTCCCAAATGAATACATGTTGCACAATATAAAAATATATTAGAGAGGGGTGCAAGTGGCCTCATAGGAGATCAGTTTACTACATGGGTCATGATGACTGGGGATGCATTGTGACAAGTCTTGTCTTTGTAATTCTGACTGTGATTCATCATTCATTTCCTCAAGAGCTGTTTATGTCTAGATATTATGATGGCTTCTGATGATGGGATGATAAAACCTGAAGATTTTAAAGGATAGGTGTGGAAAGGGAATAAATTGAGGAGAGATCGCTACTTTGAGCAGAATTTATGGGTATATGCAAGATAAAGAGACACATAATTAGGGGTAAAACTTGCATAGCTGGAGAACCTGTTTCTCAGAAGTCAGGTGTTCTGGGTTTCAGGAAACAGAGCTTCCAGTCTGTTCAGTGGATAGAAGTCTGGACCTGGAGTCAGAAAGACCTCAGTTCAAAATTGGTCTTAGACACTTGCTAGTTCTGTGAACTTGAGCAAGTTGCAATGTCTGTTTACCTCAGTTTCCTAATATGTAAAATGGGGATAATAATAGTACCTATCTCCCAGAATTGGTGTGAGATTTAAGTGAAATATTTGCAAACGATTTAGCTCAGTGTCTGGCACATAGTAGGGGCTTAATAAATTCTTGTTTCCTTCCTTCCTATGCAAGTTATATCTTTGCTGAATCATTTTGTTTGGGGCCATCATATCTTTACTCTGGTACAATGATTGAATCGTGATTCCATTGGTGTGAGAAATACCTCCATCATTCCATATCATGACCTCTTTTACATTCTCTCCTGAGCATTTCTTATGAATATAGTTTACCATAAATCCTTGATATATGTTCTGCACCCCTTTGTTATGCAACATCTCATTCTTTTAATGCAAGTTTACTATTCTATTCTTTGTCTTGTCCATATGTTTTATCTCATTCCCAAACCATGAACAGGCAACCTCCTTTTCTAATCATACATTGCTTCTAATCATAGATACAAGATAACATCTTTTAGGCCAATATGATAAAATATGTTGATGCCACACATTTTTCTAATATCCTTTAAACTGTGTGCTATTTTGCTTCTTCCAACATCATGGTGTTTTGTGCTTTGCAGTCTCATAGAGTGTGCTTGTAAGAATCACAATATGAATGAAATTAGTTATAGTAATATGTAGCATGGAAGCATGGAAAGCCCTGCATGACATCCCATGATATCACCCCATTTCCTCCTACTACTCAATTCTTGGCCCCAGTTGTTTGTTCATCTATAGATTCTATCATGGATAGATAGACAGAAAGATAGATAGATAGATAGATAGATAGATAGATAGATAGATAGATAGATGATAGATAGATAGAAAGATAGATAGATAGAAATGTTAAGTCAATGGATTTCCAGCAAGCTAGTCTGGTCAATATCAATTTCATCGATTTTATTCCAGCATGGATAGCTGAATCAATCCTTTCCACTACTGTGGGTTACAGTGAGGAGGTTTAGTCATCTCTCAGGGTCTAGTGAAACAAGAAGATTGATATCCACTAATGGATTTTTGGGGGGAGTATTTCCTACTAGTAGATATTTCCTTATTTTCCTTGGACTTTAGATATTATATCCATTCTAATATTGCTAAACATCTTAAAGTGGGCTTATGTTTTAACTTTGTTTTCAATAATCAGTGTATCATTGAACAAGGTTATCACCAGTCACTGTCACTAGGGAGACTTAGGTAATTTTCATGCCTGCTGGGATATACTTTGTTGGGGATTAGAAAACAAGGTTGCATTTTGATCTACTGAGTCAAATCCTTTTATAAAATCAAAGTAATCAGAACCTTACATTTAGTATACTATTCAGGTAGCTAAAACATGCTCAGCTTTGGAAAATCAGTTAAAAAAGTCATTCTGCTCTCAAGTTTTCATCTTTTGTTGTTCAATCATTTTAATCATGTCCAAATCTTCATGATGCCATTTGGAGTTTTCTTTGCAAAGATACTGGAGAAGTTTGCCATGTCCTTCTCCTGCTCATTTAACAGATAAAGAACTGAGGCAAATAGGTTTAAGTGACTTGTTTCAAGTTTTCACCTAGGATACTAGAAGGTACAGCTAGGATTGTTCTTCTAAAAATTTTATAGAGTTGAGGAAACAAACATGGGTGATAGTTGCTGTTGTCTTAGAGCCCAAGGTAGTGATTTCATTATTACAGATAATGAGAATAGACTTATCATTAAAAAAATTCAGAAGCATTTTATTTCACACATTTGGGGTTATCTTCTTGATTTAAAAAAAAAAAGCATTTATTCAAATGAAGCTAGGTGGTGTGGTGGATAGAACACTGGTCTTGGAGTCTGGAGGACCAAAATTCAATTGCAGCCTCAGACACTTGACACTTAATGACTGTGTGGCCCCTGTGCAAGTCATTTAATCCTTCTTGCTTCCTTCTCCCCCCTAAAAGCATTTATAAAGCACATATATTTTAGACACATTGACAGATTAATCTATGTTTTGGTAAAGGCATCATACATGATCTTTTTTTGCAATGTTTACTATCTTTGAGGTAGTTTAAAAATATATTCTCAAGTGCCATGAAAAGTGCCACTACTAGCACCCCCTTTTTTCTATATTTGATTGACCAAGACAAGTCCTGGCCTGTTTCCACACCATCTTTTTAAGTACTATTAATATCTCCTTATATAGTGAATCATTACTGAGACAATAGAGCCCAAGGTGGTGATTGCATTATTACAGATAGTGAGAATAGACTTATCATTAAAAAAGAAGCATTTTATTTCACACATTTGAGGTTATGTTCCTGATTTTAATCTATAAATGCCCTTGGAATAGCTGTTCCTGAGCCATCCCTCCTGCCTTCTAGTTTCAGCATGCCTTCCCTATTCAAAGTGTCTTGTACAGATTTATTTGTGTACATATTGTATCCTGTCTCCCAGTAGAGTATCATCTTAGTGAGGGCAGAGGCTGTTTTGTATTTATCTTTTTATCTCAGATACAAATTCTCTGCCCATAGTAGGTATTTAACAAATGTTGGTTGAATAATAAAGCAACAATAATTGTAAAAGTGTTAGCAAGAAATAGCAGAAATCTGGCATAGATTCAGGCAGACATCTATAAGTTGGGGGGGAGGTAGAGGGAGAGACACACACACACACACACACACACACAGAGAGAGAGAGAGAGAGAGAGAGAGAGAGAGAGAGGGAGAGAGAGAGACTAGTCTTTGATTAGGAAGACCTTAGTTCAAGTCCTAACTCTGACACTTCCTTAGGCACATCTCTAAGACAAAATTTCCCAATAAAGGGCTAACCTGAATTGGCAGAAAAAGTTTTCTTACTGAGAGCTGCATTCTCTCTCTTTCTCTCTCTCTCAATATATATATATATATATATATATATATATGTATGTATGTATGTATATGTATATGTATATGTATATGTATATGTATATGTATATGTATATGTATATGTGTGTGTGTTACACACACACATGCATGTGTATAAAGTTATTTAAACTGAGGTTGCCCAGAAATCTATAATGCACCTATGTAGAAGCTACTTAGAAGAAACCAACAGCTATATATTTAGAATAAATGTTTTAGTTGCCACCTGAGCCTTTTATTGTTTCAAAGAAAGTCCAAGGACTTTCTCTCCATAGTCTCTTTGGGAATTAGGAGAAGGTAGTAGACTTCATCTATATTCCCTGATAATGGATAGGTAGATAAAGCTAAAGTATATTAAAGCTTTAGCTTTTGTTGTTTTGGGTCAAAGTTCTAGGATTTTTGTATACCTTTTATTGAGATCCCTTCTAAGGGATCTTACTTTGCTTTACTCTATCATTTTGGAAAGAATGTTACTATGGTTGGAATGAAATCATGTGAATACATCACACCTTTACTTACACACTGGAAGTTTGAGGCAGCAGCTCTGTTTCCCTTTGCAAGGCCTGAGGCTACATCTCTATGACAGACCTGTGGCAGAAACCCTGACTACACAGCAGGTGCTGGCATTAAACTTTTATGTTTTGTGCCACCAGCTTTTCTCTGAACCTTTTCTTTCTGGGACAACAGGAATTCTAATTAATCTTAAAAATCCTTAAAACCAGGTGATCCTTCTATGTTCCTTGTGTATTTATTAAAGAATATAAAAATAGATTATGAGACATTTAATTTGTACACAAAGTCATCATATACAACAAACTTACAGTTGAATTTAATTAGACAATAATGAGCATGTTTTAAGTCCTTACTGTGTGCTAGAAATTGTGCTAATAGGTCCTACAAATACAATGCAAAAGTATAACTCTCTGCCCTCAAGGAGCTTACATTATATTGGGAGGATAAAAAATGTTCACAAATAAATAAAGATAGGACAGAGATTAAATTAATACAAGCTATGGATTGGAAACAGGGTAAAGCAAGCAAGTATTTTCTCCACACTAGTGGAGATCACAACTTGCTCTTGCCTTCTCATTCCATAGGAGTCTTGACCATGACATGCCACAAATTCTCCAATGCAGAGAGAGCTACTCCAAGCACAAGAAGCCTTCGTATCTGTGCCTTGCATGCTATCTTGGACAACAACTGTGGAGCAGTCCATCTGTTGCCCTACATTCTTGCAATGTAACCCACCCAATTTCATTTCTAGTCAAACACGTCTATTGATGGTGTTTTTAATGCCTATTCTTGTGCAAGACATCCTTGGTGATGTACTGCAGCTAGTGCACTCTCAACACCACCTTTCCCCTGCCCTTTTAGTCAGCTGCAATTTTGATTCTTCTGAGATTATAATGCTTTAGGATTTGTGACCATAACATATCCCCAGGAGAATACTGATGTTTAAAAAGATGTGCTCTAGCAGCAGAGATCAGCTTAGGATCACTGAAAATTCTATGCCATTTCTCAAATGTGATCCAGCTTTTCACAGAATCTATATAAGCTGACCTTTTCTCTTACCTTATATAACTGACAGACGCTTCCTGGGCTGGAGCTGTTAACTAATTATAAACTGGAAACCTTCACAAAGTCTGAGTTGGAAAGGTCCTCAAACACCCACTATCTAGTTCAAATGAAGATTAAGAATACTTCTGCAACATTTTTGACAATAGATGATCCAGCCTCTACTTGAATATCCCCAGAGATGTAAAACTCATGAGTGAGAAATAATCAGGCTAATAGTCAATTATTAAACTTGGAGAGATTCAGACTTTTTTTTCTCTGTCTTGTTTCCTTGTTCAATCTCTCAAGGACAGGGCTGATGGAAGACAGGATTTACATTCTCCTCATTCTAGGTATCACTATTTTAAAGAACTAAATCATACTTCTAATGTAGGGAAAAACTCCCTTTTGCTCAGGCTTTGGTGGGAAATAAAGTCTTTGAATAGATTGCCCAAGGCTGGGAATAACTTAGAAGTAAATGACATAATCAAAGTTCATTAGAATGGGTTCAGTCCCTCATTATAATATTCATTCTCTCATTAATTGTTAACCAATCAGAATTGATTGCCACCCTGGGAACACCCCTCTTTCAAGGGCACATAAGTCATGAGCCCACCACCATCATTGTATGGCATTTGAGAGTCCCACAGACCTCCTTTTATTAAAATGCTAGCATTACTAGTAAAATGAGTAATTACTCAGAAATTATGTTTCTTGAACTTTTTAAACTCCACAGCCACAACCTCACAAGGAAGCTGTCTTTCTATTTATCACCTGCTGTCAGACTATTGTGATGTTATTCTAATTGGACTCTATCTTTCCCCCAGAACTGTTTTCTCTTCCCAATTTATTATTATTGTTGAGAGTACCACCAATCCTCCTAGTTACCCAGGCTCACAACTTAGGTGTGGTCCTTGGTTCTTCACCTTACTCTCAAACCTTCCTATATTCAATCAGTTATGTCCTGTTATTTCTACCTTTGCAACACCTGCCCTCTTCTCTCCTCTGACATTGCCACCATCCTGGGGCAGGTCCTCATCACCTCATAACTAGACTATAACAGCCTGCTGGTTGGTCTCCCTTCCCCAGGTCTCTACTCACTCCAGTGCATCCTCCTCCACTCAGCTGTAAATTTGATCTTCCTAAAACTCAGGTCTGACAATCATTACCTTATCAAATAAACTACAGTGGCAAACTATTGTAATGGTAATGACAGTCTGAAGATCTTCCCTGACCCTTGGCTCCTTGATAGACTTAAGTGAATCTGAGAACCTTTCCTGATTTGAAAATATACTCTTTCCCTAATAGGCTGAATGTGGTCACATGGAGCCTCTGATGGGAGGCTTGTTTTTCAGGAATGCCCACACCTTGTTACTTTGTGATTGGGCAGTGGGTCAGGAGCAAGGATTGTGATGGTCTCTGGTGTGATTTGGCCAGATGAGACTTTGGGCAGCCCTTACTCCCCTCCTATTGTTCCCCCTCCCCCACAGCTATGAAAACCCTGATGTTGAGATCCAGCAATCAGTCTTGGAGGTTAATCGCTCTTGCTTTAACCTGCTTGGATCTGGATTGAGATCTGGGGGGGAGGTCTGGTGTAGGCATCCAACTTGATCAGAACTGGAATTTGTGAAGACCCCAATGTTCGGGAAAGAAGCTCCCCTATCTGGTGGCAGAGTCCTACTGTGGCAACAAGACCAAAAGTCAAGTAATTAAGTGGCAACATGCCTAGGCAAAGGAAACAAAATAAACAGAAAAATGCAACATTAGACTCCTATTTTGGGGGCAAAGAGGATCAAAGCAGGGAATAGGAGGAGGACTGTGAGGTCAGAAATCCTGCTCCAAAAGCCCCAAAGGAAAATATGAATGGGTTACAGGCCATAGAGGACCTTAAGAAGCAGATAAGAGAAGTGGAGGAAAAATTGGGAAGAGAAATGAGGATGCAGGAAATGTATGAAATGAGAGTCAACAGCCTGACTGAGGAAAACAACACCCTAAAAAACAGACTAACTCAAAGGCAAAGGAGGCCCAAAAGGGCAATGAGGAGAAGAATGCCTTAAAAAGTCGAATTTGCTAGATGGAAAAAGAATCTCAAAAGTTCACTGAGGAGATTCATTCCTTCAGAGTTGGACTAGAGCAAATGGAAGCTAACGACTTTATGAGAAATGAAGATGCTGTTAAACAGATCCAAGCAAATGAAAGAATAGAAGGCAATGTGAAATATCTCATGGGAAAAACCACTGACCTGGAAAATAGATTCAGGGGAGATAATTTAAAAATTATTGGACTACCTGAAAGCCATGGTCAAAGAAAGAACCTAGAAATAACACTTCAAGAAATTCTCAAGGAATATTGCCCTGATGTTTTAGAGCCAGAGGGCAAAATAGAGGTTGAAAGAATCCACAGATCACCTCCTGAAAAAGATCCCAAAAAGAAAACTCCCAGGAATATTATAGCCAGGCTCCAGAATTCCCAGATCAAGGAGAAAATACTAGAAGCAGCCAGGAAGAAACAATTTCAATATTATGGAAACAGAATCAGAATAGCACAGGACCTGGCAGCTTCTACACTGAGGGATAGAAGGGCATGGAATATTATATTCCACAGGGCAAAGGACCTGGGATTAAAACCAAGAATTACCTACCCAGCAAAACTGAGTATCTTGTTTTAGGGGAAAATATGGTCTTTCAGTGGAATAGAGGACTTTCAAGCATTATTGAGGAAAAAAACAGAGTTGAATAGAAAATTTGACATCCAGACACAAGAAGCAAGAGACACCTGAGAAGGTAATGAGGGAAAGAAATCAAAAGGAACTTATCAAAGTTGAAATATTTACATTCCTACATGGAGAAAAAATAACTGTGTTTGATGAAACCTTTCTCAGTATGAAAATTATGGAAGAAGGGTGTATGGTCATATGAATACATATGTGAATGTGGGTATATATGTTTACACTTATACATGGATAGAGGACACAGGTTGAATTTGGTGGGAAGGCTTGATACTTAAGGGGTGAAGTTATGAAGTGAGAGAGGAAAGTGGCAAGAGGAGATGGGGAGAGACAGGGTAAGGTAAACTATCTCATGTAGAAGAAGCAAGGGGAAATGGCTGCAGGGGAGGGGTAGAACAGGAAGGCAAAAAGGAAAAACCTTATTCTCATTGAATCTGGCTCAGGGAGAGAATGACATACATACTAAATAGAATATCTCACCCTGCTGGAGAGTAGGGGGATGTGGGATGAGAAAAGGGATGATGGAGGGGAGGGCATTCTAGGGGGAGGGGAGGTTGGAAGTACCCACTATCGAAGAGGGACAGGGTCAAAGTAGGGAATGGACCAGGTGGGGGGTGGGATGGGTGGGAGGGAATTTTAAGCAGCCTTTTACAATATATCTACTATGGTAATGTTTTGCATAGCTAGACATGTACAACATATACTGAATTGCTTATCTTCCCAGAGGGAATGGGTGACAAGGGAGGAAGGGAATGGATCTGAAATTCGAGGTTTTAAAATTAAATGTTTCATATATATATATATATATATATATATATATATATATATATATATATATATATATATATATATATATAAACTATTATTAATGCTATTTTACATGTAATTGGGAGATAAGCTGTTCAGGCACTGGGGCACAGAGACTCACCTCACCCTAATGGTAAAGTTGAAGGAGGTGTTGGAGATGATATGGGAGAGAGCTGATTGGATGAGTCCTGTGGGACTGCTATTCTGGGGTGGTAGGTAGGGGAACCATGGGGAAATATTCTAACTCAAAATCTGGCGGAAATGAATGATGTAAACCAGAAATTAATAAAGCATTTGTTAAAAAAAAAAAAGAAAACCCTGATGTTGGTGCTTCCCTCTCTGATAAAAATGTTTGAATGTAAGGGTCAGACAGGTGGCAGCCCTGTCTGCTGATCTACGTCTCTGTTTATATTTTTTGTCCACTTGTAACTTCTTTTTTTATTCTCTGAAGTTCAGGGTGCTGACTTTTCCCCCTGAACTAGGTAGATGATACATGTTTGATTAAAGTGAGATTGTTAACTCATTTTGAGTTGCTTTCCTTTAGAAAAGCAGATCTAAGAACCTGTGCTAGCAGACATCCTGGGTATGCTAGGGTACTTGCTGCTATACCTATTATGTCCAATATCAACTAAAAGAAAAGTTTCTTTGTTTGGCTTTAAAAATCATTCATAACCTTCCCTCACATAAACACACCCCATTCCAGTTATCTTATCTGTTATTCCTGCTATGCTGTGATATCTGTAACTCACCTCAATAATGTTCCTCAGAGCAAGATGCTCCATCTTCCAACTCCAAGTGTTTTTGCTGGGTAATTTCCATGCCTGAATGCTTTTCCTCTTTATTTCCATCTCTTGGCTTCCCAGGCTTCCTCATCTAACATCCCATCTTTCATAAAGAGATTTTTTGAGTCTTCTTTAAGTACTTTCCCTTTATAGACTATCTAAATTAAAGATAGATCCTATACATATTTGTACAATTATTTGCATGTTATCTCCCTCAGTTAGACTATGAGTTCCTTGAGAGCATGGGCTGTTTTTTTTTTTTTTTGTCTCTCTTTGTATCCCCAGTGCTTAGCATAGTACCTGGCACACAGTAGGTGCTTAATAAATGCTTGTTGTCTATCTGAATTGCTATCTATTCCTCTAGTCACTCTCCTCTCTAATCCTTCCTTCACACAGTTGACAACTTAATTTTCCTAAAGCACAAGTCTGATCATGTCATATCCCAATTCAGTAAATTTCAGTGTTTCCCTATTCCCTCTAAAATCAAACATAAACTCTTTTGTTTGACATTTATAACTCTTCACAACCTGGTAGTGTCTGACCTTTCCAGCCTTATCACATATCACTCATGTTGCCTTACTTTATGGTCCAGCCAAACTGGATTTTTTTCTATTTCTAGTAAACAAAACTCTATCTCCCATCTCCATACCTTTGCACTGCCTGACCATCCATCTTCAAATCACTCTTTCCTCACTTTTACCTCTTAAGATATTGCATTTCCTTAAAAATTCAACTTAAGTGCTACCCTTTTACATGAAACATTTTCTGATCCCCTCCAGGTGCTAGTAATTTCTCCTCCAAAATATCTTATATTTGTTTTACACATCTCTTGCATATTCTTATAAGTATAAGCTATTAACCATGACCACCATCACCCCAAAAAGAAAAAAAAAAAGATATGACCCCCTGTAGAGAGCTGGGAAATGGGTTGTTTCATTTTTGTTTTTATGTTCTCAGCATCTATCACTGTGCTTGGTACAAAATAGATGCTTAATAAATGTTTTTGGATTGATTGATTGATAGCTTGAATTGTTTGAAAGTTTTCCTGTTAGATGGAAATTATCACTCCAACAGGAGCTAAAGGAAAAATATTCTTAGCCATATTTACTGGCCTGTAGAATTTGAATTTGATTATTTTTATTAGTATAATTGATAAATTATAAATGAGTCCAAACCAGGTTTCTGAGTTCTGCATGTTCTTTTCTATTAAGCTTTTTCACTTGCCTAAAATACCTGAAAAATGTTTTCTCATAAAAGGTGGCTCTTGCTTACATTTCTGTTTTTCTATTGCAGCTTAAAGTTATCTGATTATCAAAACAATTAATTTACTATTCAAATTTCATGTTATTGTTCAAATGTAGAAAACTGTATCATTTCTCCCCAGGCTTTTCAGCTGGGCTTAGTGACATTTAGAATGTTTATTGAATTCTGAAGGCTAAAATAGTGTTAGGTCTTACATATCATGCACTGGCAAATTTGAGAACCAACATACAGTAGGTGCTTAATATGTGCTTTGGGAGTTGTGGTATATGAATGTAATGGAATACTATTGTGCTATAAGAAATAATGAGCAGGTGGATTTCAGAAAAACCTGAACTTAAATGAGCTGATGCTGAGTGAAGTGAGCAGAACCAGAAGAACATTGTACACAGCCACAGCAAAATTGTGCTATAATTAACTATGATAGACTTAGCTCTTCTAAGCAATACAATGATCTAAGACAACTCCAAAAGACTTATGATGGAAAACGTTAACCACATGTGCAGAAAGAACTATGGAGTCTGAATGTAGATCAAACAAACTATTTTCACTTCTTTTGTTCGTTTTTTATTTCTTGTGGTTTTCCCCCTTTTCTTTTAATTCTTCTTCCACAACATGACTAATGTGGAAATATATGTAACAGGATTGTACATATATAACCTATATCAGATTGCATGCTGTCTTGGGGAGGGGGAGAGAGGGAGGGAGGAAAACTTGGAGCTCAAAATTTTATAAAAATGAATGTTGGGGGCGGGTAGGTGGTGCAGTGCATAAGAGCACCGGACTCTGAGTTGGGATGACCCGAGATTGAATCCGGCCTCAGAAAATGAGCACCCACACATAAATAATGACTAGCTGTGTAACCTTGAGCAAGTTACTTAACCCCAATTGCTTTAAAAAATAAAATAAAATAAAAATGAATGTTGAAAACTCTTTTTACATGTAATTGGAAAAATACTATTGAAGAAAGTAATTAATTTAAAAAGTACTTTTGGATATAAAATCAAAGGGTATAAAATTGGGACTGAGGAATATTGGAACCACCAACATCAATGGACAAAATAAAAGTTTATGTGGAATGCTGAATTAAAATAACCTTGAGAGAAATTATTATTAACCTGTAATTTAGGAAGATCCAGACTTTCCCCCCTTTTTATAAAATCTTCATTTTGAAAGTTCATTCTCTTGAAGGACACTGTTGACAATGAAACTGGACTAATTTTCTTGTGCAGGCCCCACCCAGGTAGGGTAACCTGTCTTCTGCTCAGGTTTGGGTGGGGCATAAATTCTTTGAATAGATTGTCAGAGGTTGGTTAACAGCTATTAAATGAACAATTTAAAAAGGAAATGACAATCAAAGTTCAGGTTCAGCCCTCATTGTAATATTAATACTCTCATTAATTGCTAATCAGTGGGGGCTGACTCCCACCCTGGGGAACACCTACTTTTAGAAGAGTATGTAAACTGTTAGCCTCTGCTGTGATGGTCTTTGGTTGGAGAGAGAGAGAAAGCAAAATGATCATCCTTTGTATTAAAATCTTGGAATTATTCATAAAATTACCCAGAAATTATGTCCCTTTAACCTTTTTAAATGCTATAACCTAGAGGTTAACTTCACTGAATTTGAACAAAAAGGTGATCTCTTGATGATCCTTTGATAATCTTTGGCACAGAAAGGAGCAAGGGGTAGCAGCAGGTCTTCCAGTCCTTTTCATAAACTAATTATTCAACCACAGTCACCACATATTTACTAATCTCTACGATATGCAAAACACCATAAGCAAGACATTAACCCCACAGGCCTAATTAAAGGGACTACATTAAATTCTACATTATTTGAACCTAGATCATCTGGCTCCAAATTTAGTGACCTCTCCATTAGGCCATGTATTGTAAAATAATATTGGAAAATTAAGTTAGAGACATATGCTAGAGGACCTCAAATGTCAGATTAAGGAATATGGACTTTAATTTGGTAGGCAAATGAGATCAACTGAATGTTTCTAAACAAAAAAATATCTGAGCTGCACATTAGGGAAATTAATCTGGTTGTGTTGTCTAGAATTAATTGGAACGATAAGCAACTCTAGGCAGGGAGACCAGAACATGGATATTTTAAAAGTCACAGCGAAAAATAAAAGTCTCATTTAGAGTTCATGGCAGTAGAAATGGAATGGAGAGAACAGATCCAAAAGAGAGTTCCCCCCACCCCTACTCCATCCCCTCCAGTGGCTCTGCTCAGTTTCCATTCCATGAACATCCTGACTCCTCCTGGATAAACATATCACCTGAAATCTCATCATCATGCAGATTGACTCAACTGCCTTTGCCTCTGATAGGAGGGCTGTAGGGTGGAGCAATAAACTCCTTCAAAAGTCTCAGAATATTTCATTTTCCATCAGTAACTAGTAGATTTTAACTTCCTGAGCACCAAATCCTTTGCAAGAGGGTAGTTCACACCCTTACCCCTTTTCCGACTCTTTTTGCGTAAAGTCTTTCCAACTTCCCAAACTCCTTGAGGGCAGGGGACTATCTTTCTTATTTATATTTCCAACATTTTCCAAGTACAGTGATTGGCCTGTGTAGTGTTTGTCCTTCCTTTTGAAAGGGGGCCATGTAGTTGACTTTGATTTGAGTGATGGAGGCTATACAAAGTCACCAGCCTCACTTTCTCCTCCAGAGCCATCTGGATCCAGTGACCAGATATTCATCAGATTGATTGGAAATGACAGAGGATGGAATGGAAGACCCTGGCCCTTTTAGGCTAAGGCCTTTTCAGGTACTCATTCTGAGTAAGGTAATGCCCATTCTCTTTTTGTCTATTGACATTTGACAATTGGAGTACAGAGAATGCCAAAACCAGAGAAATCAGGGTTTGTTCTATTTTCTTCTTCTTTTGCCTAATTTGCCCAGTTGCTGTTCTGTTTCAGAGTAAAGAATTATGATACCCTGTGATCAAGATCTCAAGCAAATCACTCAACCAGTCAACAACCATACTCGGTACTGGTTTTATATGGTAGGCACAATTCCCCAAAGTCTTTGCAGCAGATGTTTCAGGGGGCTAATTTTTAAATTTTAAAAATTAAAAAAAAAAGCCATGCCAATGATCTCTTCAGAGTTTTTCTTTTTCTATTTTAATAGTGTTTCTCCACAGTGTCTGTGGAGAGATTTCAAGAGATCAATGAACTTGGATAGTAAAGCAATTACATTTTTATTTTCACCTACCCCTAACTGAAACTTAGCATTTCTTTTAATGATTAAAAAAAAAAAAACATTCTTAGAAGGCATCCATACCCCTCAGCAGGCCACAAAAAGGGATTTATGACACAAAAAGGGTTAAGAATCTCTGCCTTAGACCAAGCATGCTGACTACAAACAATTAAAAATGAAACAAGAACCAGAATCAGTATTCTCAAAAAAATCTCTGATATTTTATTTTACAGAATATCAATATAAAGCTATTGTACCTCATAGAGTGCTGGTCAATTAGAGTGTTCTTGCGAGTCTCTTTTTGTAATAAAACTTTTGATTAAAAAAAAATGGAGTAGGGATGGCTGGGGGCACAGTGAATAGAGCACCAGCCCTGGAGTCAGGAGGACCTGAGTTCAAATCCAGGCTCAGACACTTAACATTTACTACACTTAACACTTACTAGCCGAATGATCTTATGTAGGCTAGTTACTTAACCCCAATTACCTAGCTTTCTGCTCTCCAAAAAAAAAAAAAAAAAAAAAAAAGCAAAAATAAATTTAATTTTTTTTTTTTAAATGAAGTAGTACTACTTTAAATCTCAGCTTTTATGGAACCTGTAAAGATAGGGATAAGGTGTGAAAATGTAATCCTACATATGAAACTCCTGGAGGAAACTACCTTTACCAATGCAATTAGTATTTCTCTTACAATTTACAGTCTTAGAAAATTTCCTGGAGCACTGAAATGGTAAGTGATTTATTCAGGGTCATCCCACCTTAATGAGTCAGAGTTGGGATGTGAAATCTGGTATTCCTTATTTCAAGGATGTCTCTATTTTGCCTATGACTAAAAATTGTAATTAATTTTAGAAAATATAGATATACATCAATCTGGAAAGTACTTCAGAAGGCATCTAGGCTAACATCTTGTTTTTTTTTTTTTTACGAATGAAGAAACTGAGGTCTTGCAATTTGTTGTTGTTATTCAATAATTATTCAGACATTTTATTAATCCATTTGGGGTTTTCTTAACAAAGATACTGGAATGGTTTGCCATTTCCTTTTCAAACTCCTTTTACAGATGAGGGAAATTGAGGTAAAGAGTGTTAAGTGACATGTCCAGAGTCACACAACTAGTAAGTGTCTGAAACCAGATGTGAACTTTGGTCTTCCTGACTCCAGGCCTGACACTATCCATTGTACTACCTAAGCAAAGTCACATAGGTAGTGAATGTTGGAGGTTTGATTTGAACTCTGACTCCACAGCTATTACTCTTTTTGTTATTTCACTTCCTTCATCCTTGTTTTAAGGTTTATACAAGAAGTTCTAAAGGGAGATATCAAATGTCATGACTACCTTAGAAATGTTCATTATAGTTCACATCTATAAGACCATAGAATCTGAGATTAGCAAGACCTTTGAAATTTGTTCAACTTTCTATTCAACCTCTACAAAAATCATAGCAAATGGTCAGCCCACTTCTTATCTTCCTCAGACAATCTCCTTGAAATTTTCACCAATTGATCATCATTTTGTTCTTTAAAGTATAACAAAATAAGTCTAAAATCATTTCTACTCAACAGCCCTGAAAATACTAGAGGATAACTATCTTCTAGTGTGTCAATGTGCTTCTTAAAATGTGGAACTATAAAATAATACTTGAATAATGCAATATCTCTTCTGATTCACTTAGAAATGCTCAATGATAGCATTCATCTCAGAGAACATTTTTCCCTAAAGAAAGATCTCGGACATACTCTGCTTTTTGATGACCAATGAAAACAAGAGTAAAATTCTTTAATAAAATTAAACTTCATGTCTGAAGAGATGAACAATTGTTAAAAGAAGCAAGTGGGTTATTTTGTTTGTTTGTTTGTTTCATTTTCTTAGTTGTGTCTGATTCTTTGCTACACTTTTCTGGGGTTTTCTTGGCAAAGATACGGGTGTTTGCCATTTCCTTTTCTGGCACATTTTACAGATAAGGAACTGAGGAAAACAAGATATAAATTGATTTGCCCAGAGTCACACAGCTAGTAAGTATCTAAGGTCTAATTTGAACTCAAAAAGATGAGTCTTCCTGACTCCAGGCCTGTCACTCTATTCACTGTGCCATCTAATTAAAAAGAATATGGTACTCCAAATAATGCTTAAAATATCAAAGTTACCTACTTATTGTGAGTAAAAGGGTAATTCTCTAGTTCCTAACTTAAAAGTACATGAATATATCTCTTACCCCTTTCTTCATTTAATACGACTTACTACTAGAGTATGGAAATTATAACCTAAACACGGCAAGTACCACTGGAGACCTATCTATGCCCATGAGAATTATGCATGTTTTCAAAGCAGAGAAAGCAATGCTCAGTTCTCATTTCCCCAGTGAGACATATTCTACCTCACTGGAAATAGCTGAGTAGAATACTTGGACTTCAGGAGGAAATATTTTCTATTTGTAGGCTGGCTGTCTTTAATCCCAAGTATCTTTCTGTTTCTCTGTAACACAAGTAGCAATCTCACCTAACTAAAAAATAAATAAACATGGAACTTTAATGAAGTTATACATCTAAGTTATAAAATAAGACTATTAAAGAACATGCCTTTATGTGTGTGTGTGTGTGTGTGTGTGTGTATAATGTATATATGTTCAATTCGTATATCCTAATTTAAATTCAATTGTTAAAGTATAAATGATTTATTAAATTTTGGAGTGCCTAAGAATTCTGTGGTAATCCACTGAAAGGGCTGGGAAAAAAACTCATATACTTGCTTCAAAATAATATAGTTTAATGCAAAAATAGGAAGATATGGATTTACTTATGTAAAAGAATTTTTAGCATATCCTCTTTCAATTCTAACATTTTTGAAGTATATGGCTCAGAATGTAATTTTCATAAGAGGCAAAACAAACTTCATGCTAATTTTTTAGACTGAATATTAGAAAACAGCATTTCTATATTCTTATTTCACAAAATCAGCATGAATTTATCCTTAAATGATAATTCAATCAAATCTTTAAAAAATTCAATCAAATCTACTGAGCAACTGCTAAGCAGATATGGGGGAGGCAGGTAGGTGGTACAGTTGATAGTGTGCTAGGGTTTGAGTCAGCAAGACCCGCGTTCCTGAGTTCAAATCTGATCTTAGACACTTACTAGCTGTGTGACCCTGGTTAAGTCATTTAACTCTGCTTCAGTTTCCTCATCTGTAAAATGAGCTGGAGAAAGAGATGACAAAACACTGCAGTATCTTTGCCAATAAATCCCATAATGGGGTCATAAAAAGTCAAAATCAACTGAACAACAATAGTCAGATGGGGGTACAGTGGATAGAGTACTGGGCCTGGAGTTAGGAAAACCTGAGTTCAAATTTTCCCTCAGACACTAGCTGTGTGAGACTGGGCAAGTCACTAAACCTTTGTTTTCTTCAGGGTTGAGTGTTGCTTCCTCAGGGATAAGAGATATATTCACGTACTTTTAAGTTAGGAACTAGAGAATTACCCTTTTACTCACAACAAGTAGGCAACATTACTTAACTCTTGGGGTTCTTGTGAGTATAAAATGAGATAATATTTGTAAAGTGCTTGACACTTAAATTGTCAGGCACATAGTAGGCACTATATAAATGTTCATTCACTTCTCTCTAATCTACTATGTGCCACAGTGTTTTTCATTCAAAAACAAAATCTGTTATTTCTTCAAGCTCACATTCTATTGATAAATATTCTGCAATTAAACCATAAATGCTGATTTTCTTTTTTTAAATGTATATATGTAGTTATTTATTTTTCTTTTTTATTTTTGCAAAGAATTTCAGTTCCTATTTGGCTTGATGGAGAAGCTTAAGAAGATATTAGGTTAGACATTTTCCCCAAAATCATACAAGAAGTAGCACATATCACGAGCCAACTGATCTCTGTCCTTCTGCTCAAAACATTTGCTAGAAAGAACACGGGGATGTGAGTTGGAAGTGCTCAAATCAACTTCCAGTCTTGGCTTGGCCACCATTCTTGGGTAAATCATTTAACTTCCTTTTTCCTCAATTTCCTTCCCTGTGAAATAGTGGTAAAAATACTTAAAATATCTGCTAGGTCAAGTCGCTGTGAGAATCAAAAGAGACAAAGATATATACATATATGTATATACATATACACACATACATAGGTATGTTCATTATACACGTAATTTATGTATAACTACATTAGAGGTAATATGGCATCGTAGATAGAGTATGCCTTGGAATCAGGAACATTACTTTTCAAGTCCTGCATCTTACAGGTGCTGACCATGTGACCCTGGACAACACTTAAACCCAGTGCCCCTGGCAACTACCTAAGACTGAACAAGAGATGGTGCCCAAATGTATTGGTAGACAAAGCTCACCGTCTAGAACTCCCTAAACTGTTAAAGTCATAGTTCTGGTCCAAACAAATCAAAACTGAAAAAAAAGTAATACACATAATAGCAGCTTTGCAAGAAGATATGAAAGAGATCCATTGCATTCTGGATAAATGTCTGCCTTTTAAAAAAATGTTTAGTTTTATTTATTTTTTTCTTTTAAGATCACTTGTGATTTTAATTCTACATATTTAGAAAGAGGAAAGCAGTGCAGTGCAGTGTAGTAGATAGTGTCCAGAATATAGGCAGCATACTGAGGAGATAGCTGGAAAGTGATGTAGGCATTTCCCTGTAGTCAGGAAGACTTTGGATTAAGACTTGTCACTGACCTATGTGATTATGCATAGGTCATTTAACTTCTTAGTGCACCTACACAATTCTCTAATTCTATGGGTTACAAAACAATTGCCTATCTGCATGCGGACAGCTAGTTTATACACCTGAAGTTCCCTAGCTGATAAAATCATAAATCAGAACCCAAAATATAAAACAAAATGGATTCTGTTCTATATCAGATGATTAAAAGTAAAATTCAAGCTTAAAGAATAATGTGTGTTGGGGCGGCTAGGTGGTGCAGTGAATAGAGCGCCGGCCCTGGAATCAGAAGGACCTGAGTTCGGAGCCGGCCTCCGACACTTAATCCACACAAACAAAAACCTAGCCGTGTAACCTTAGGCAAGTTACTTAACCCCAATTGCCCTAAAGGGGCGGCTAGGTGGCGCAGTGAGTAAGAGCACCGGCCTCAGAGTTTGGATGACCCGAGATCAGATCCGGCCTCAGAAAATGAGCACCCATGCATAAATAATGACTAGCCGTGTAACCTTGAGCAAGTTACTTAACCCCAATTGCTTAAAAAAAAAAAAAAAGAATAATGTGTGTAAATATGATTACTATGGAAATATTTTGCATAACTATACATGTAAAACTTATATTGAATTGCTTGTCTTCTCAATGGGGGTAGGTGAGGAGTAGCAGGGAGAGAATCAGAACTCAAAGCTTTAAAAACAAATGTTAAAAATTTTTTTCTATATGCAGACAGGAAATAAGATATATAGGTAATGGATATAAAAGTCTATCTTGCCCTATAAGAAAGTAAGGGGTAAGGGAGTAAGGAGGGGATATAAGAGAGGGAATACTGGGGGAAGGGGGTGATCAGCATACTTGCCATCTTGGAGTGGGGGTAGGGAAGAGATGAGGAGAAAATTTGGAACTCAAAATCTTGTGGAAATGAATGTTAACAATGAAATCTAATTAATTAATTAATTAATAGGAAAAACAGAATAATGTGTGTGAGATACTCAATAAAGGAGCATATTAGTCTCCTTTGAAAAGTGACCTCTCCTTTCCTTTCCACCTGCCTTTCCTCCTTTCTTCCTTTCCTCCCTTCCTCCCTCCCTTCCTTCCTTCCTTTCTTCCTACCTGCTCCATTTCTGACTAGGGCCAGGTCACTCCTCAGTGTGTTTAAACACACTCAGACAGCCTGGTGACCCCTATTCCAGGGTAGCTCACCATATTGATGGTGAATTTGTTACAAACAATGGATCAGCTTAACACACTCAGAACAGCAGAGTACCAGTCACAGTCTCCCCACTTGCAAGGATTACAGGCACTTTCATTTCATCAGAGTACAACTGAATTCACTGGAAGGAAAAGCACTTAGTAAATTAGTCTAGCAGCATTAAAGGGTTAATAATACATCTTGCCAAGATAATAATTTCTTCCCCTACCCCATCTGTAGAGCTTAGATCCAGTTCCATTAAAGTTAAATAGAGTTTAAAGCTGGAAGACATCGTATTGTGTGGAATAGAATATTTTATTCCAGTTAAATTATAATATATTACAAACACTTTAAATGAACTCCTTTTAGATAGAGTCCCAGAGAAAGACACCTATTTTCAGATTTTTGATGATCATTAATCAAAATTCTATAATTGGAAAAGATGAAAAAGTGGGAGGTGTCACACTGGGTATTGGAAAGATATAGTTATTTTGACCATTTCACACATAACATCATCTGAACTATTAACGCCATGATTAGGTAAGTGCTACACTTGATATTTTGGGAGAAGTTGACCTTTTTTTCCTCCTAATGAAATTCTGTTCAAATTCTGTTTGGTGAAATATGAACAACACATTGATTTTGATTAGCTTAGAGTTATCAATATAGTCATTATTATTAAATAGAGTAGCTGAAAACTGACCTTACACACACACACACACACACACACACACACACACACACACACACACACACACACACACACAAACATGACCCTAATGATTTCTTAGAAAACAAATGTCATGCAGTGTATATACAATTTTTCTCTCAGTAAGCATGTTTGTTTTAGTCAATATGGCCAGAAGCAATGTTTTAGAAGACAATACTTTCAAGGAATATGTGAAGTAGTGGAAAAGGGGCCATAGAATGATTTAAACATTATTTCTGCTCTCTCTCTCTTTCTCTCTCTGCCCCTGTTTCTGTCTGTCTCTCAGAGTTAGTGTGTGACTGAGTAAAACCTTCTGAGAGGTGAACTTTCATCCTATACTGTCAGGAACTAGACATATAAGCCTTTTCCCCCTCATTATGCTGTCTATATTCTAGATATTATCCTTATCCCCTCACCCACCCACCCTACATTCCACTGTGCAAAGCCAGCTTTGAAGTTAGGAAGACCCAAATTCAAATAATCCTATCTGTAAGTCTCTAATATATGCTACCTATGTGACCATTGGTAAGTTAACCTCTCTAAGACTATAAATTACAGGTGAATTATTGATCTGCATGAGAGTACAATTCAATAAACATTTATTAAGCACCTGCTATGTGCCAGGAACTATACTAATCACTGGAATTTGTGAAGAAAGTTTCCATACTGGGAGTTCTCCATGCTAATTAAATCACAGATCTATAGTCTAACCAACTGTTGAACTATCACACTGCAAGTCAGCATGCACCATCATTTGGAATCCCACCAGTGAGTTTGCAAACTGGGCAGCCTGGCTATCTTAGGTAAGTACTCTTGGGTAAGGTACTTCTCCTGCCTTCCAAGGAAGCTAAAATAAAATGATGTATGTAAAAATGCTTTATGCTCACTTGGTACTTTTCAAAGGCTCTCTACAAGGATATAGTGAACTTTCCACCCTAGTACTCTGCACATAACTCAAGTAATACTTATGGAGTGAATTAGTGATTAAATTAATATCACCATTAATGGGGAGGTAGTGGAGCAAAGGAGGAGGATATTTATGGGAATGAGACAAGATCTATGTTTGAGAAGACTTACTGAAGAGGGAAAGACTTAACTGAGGAGAAACCAAAATAAGACCTGGAAAAAAAAGGTAGGGTGGAAAAAATTTTGTTAGTATTAAGTTGTTACCAAGTCTTTGTGACCCCCACTTTGGTGTTTTCTTGTCAAAGATGCTGCAGTGGTTTATCATTACCTTCTCCAGCTCATTTTACAAATGAGAAACTGAGGCAAAGAGGATTAAGTGGTCACATGGTAAGATTTGAATTCAAATCCTCCTGACTCCAGGTCTATAATATTGTGCCACCTCGTTGCCCCATGGGAATGATTAATTTTTTTTCCAGGGCAATTGGGATTAACTGACTTTCCCAAGGTCACAAGGCTAGTTTTTGTGTTAAGCATCTGAGGCCGAATTTGAACTCAGGTCCTCCTGGCTCCAGGGCTGGTGCTCTATTCACTGTACCACCTAGCTGCCCTTCTCCATGAGAATGATAACAAGGTTTTAACTTTTAACCTCTACTGAGACAAGGTATTACAACCTAATGTTTTGTCTCAAATCAGGAAGATAAAGATCCTAAATACCATCATAATCTTGAAATATGTCAATTCCTGTGCTTTAACAAACTGATTTTACTTTCAGCAGGCTACCAGTAGCTTCCACTTTGCTTTCTTTGTGCATTCTAATTGAGTGGAGAGGTACTTAGAGACCATATTTCAGGGTCACTTGCAATGGGAATTTTCCTTCAGAATGTTAATTTATCTTAGATAACAGACTTCCTTTTAAAGCAACTATAAAGAACTATAAAATGTGCAAACCCATGTTCAGAGCAAATACAAATGCAGACTCCATGCCTTGGGAGGATGAGGGAGGGAATGCCTTACCTTTGATCCTTTATTTTAAAATAAAAATTTTGCTGTTTATTGCTCTGGATAATAAAGGGTGAGCCTATGCCTGGAAAACCTGTGGGGTAATTGATATGGGATAAAAACACCTAGAAGTGAAATTAAATCTCTGTGAAGGGATATGTGTTGAACTTTGAACCGAGTGATTTCATTAACAGGTCTTGACACTTTTCCAACAAGGTTAGTTCTCAACCATAATAAACATGCTGTAAATAATCAGAGTTGGAAGAACCTTTCAGAATTGACATTGACAATTTGACTGATATTTTTAGGGGAGGCAGGTTTCCAGGTAGTTGTTGGTGAATACTTTGGATCCTCAATTTGTTGGGATGCATTATGGTGAAGACAAGTGAGTACTTCTATTTGTATAGATGAGTATATCTGACCATCCAGGCCCTTTTGTTTTCTCTCTCTCTGCTATTCAAACATAAAGTTTCATTATTATTATTATTTGCTTTTTTTTGGAGGGGGGAGGGCAGGGCAATTGGGGTTAAGTGACTTGCCCAAGGTCACATGGCTAGGAAGTGTTAAGTGTCTAAGGCCAAATTTGAACTCAAGTCTTCGTGACTCCAGGGCTGGTGCTCTATTCACTCTGCCACCTAGCTGCCCTTATTTTTATTTCTTACTTTTCTCTAGAATCTCCAGACAGAGAAGGGTAGGCACAGAACCCCTCCTAAATCCAGTGCTTCCTTGATGATGCAATGGATTCCTTTTGACCAATTGTGGAATTTACAAATTCTTGCTAAAGAGTGGATTTACATTATCTGCCCTAAATGAAGTACATAGTCCACAAGTAAATACCACAGGGGATGGGAGGAGGTGGAGATACAGACCCATGATTTCCTTGGAATAGTCAATTTCAGGTGAGTAAACTCCCTCTACAAAGGCAGGTAAGACACATCTGCAATTTTTAATCTCAGAGGTTTGCCCAAGGTACTAGGAAGGTAAATGCCTTAGCCAGGTTCTCAGTGCTAGGATGTGTTACAGACAGGACTTGAAAGTCTGAGTCTAAGGCCAAGGACAGGTCTCTTTTCTTTATACCCTATGGATTCTCCACATTCATAGATATATTACACACATACATGCTGATGTATCAAAGGGGTGTTCATATGTATGCTTGAGGCAATGTCATATAAGGAATAGTGATCCAGTCTCAAAATTAAGAGTTGGGCTCAAGTACTGCTTCTGACACAGACAAGACAGTATGTATGTCCCTAGGCAAGTCACTTAATTTCTTAAATGCACCAGGGAAATTTCTAACATGAAAAATTGCAGAGAAGGTATTAATTTGCATTGATATAGGGAGTTGCCTCTTTGGGAGTTCCCTACATAATAAATCAGAGGTGTAGTTCATATTGGGAGGAGGAAAGAGTAGAGAAGAAAAAGAGAGAGAGACACAGAGAGAGACAATGAGACAGGGACAGAGATAGATAGAGATAGAGACAAAGAGAGACACAGACAGAGATAGAGAAAGACAGACACAGAGCCACAAAGAGACAGAGATAAAGTGAGGGACAGAGACAGAGAAGCAGAGAGAGAGACAGAAAGAGACACAAAGAGAGACAGAGAAAGACAGAGCCAGAAAGAGACAAAGAAAGAAAGGAATAGAGAGAGACACATAGAATAGAGAAAGACACAGAAATATACAGAGAGATAGAAGAGGCAGAGACATAGAAATACAGAGATACAGACAGAAATAGACAGAAGATATCAAGCTGAGTCTGAAATAACAAAGACCAAGATGAAGAGAAAGATAAGGACAAGATGTCAGTCAAGATTTCTATCAGTATCTATCTATATCTATATACATTATATAAAATATATGTATAGAACAATAGAACAAAACAAATAATAACGATATTTTAGCATAATATAATACCTACATCCTGCTATAGGCACTGGGCTAAACCCTTTAAAAGCCATTTGTCCATATATATCTTTATCATCTAAAGCTATAACTATATCTGATGATATTTAGTAATCTGAACACTCTCTCTCTCTCTCTCTCTCTCTTTCTCTCTCTCTCTCTCTCTCTCTCTCTCTCTCTCTCTCTCTCTCTCTGTGAGTTATACTATATCAATATAGATGTTTAATGAAGTTCTGCAATATGAGTTTTAGCTGCCCTTTCCCCTTCCCTAGCTACCTTTATCTGGCTTATGGGAGTGAAAAGATACTCGAACAATTTTTCATGCCTTTGCTGATATTTGAAGGTGGTTGAGATACAGGGGCTGGAGGTTCTAAGCAAAGTTCAACATACCAGTTAAAAGTATGACAGTGAAAAATTAGGTAATAAATCAGGTCTTTATCACTCCTTCCTTCCCCAAGGGTGGTACTTTTCCTCATTAAGCATGAATGCACATTAATTTGTTGAGAGTTTAATGCTTAAATCATCTCTCATATATGGCAAAATTTGATACTTATAAAATATATAAATATCACTTCCAAATGTACTTTTCTCCTCACTGGGGACAAGTTGGTCTTAGATACAATGAATAGACTAGGGATGTTGCTAATGGTCCTTTGCATCAGCTTTGTTCCTTTGCAGGTCTGAGAGAATGAACTCATGCCCACACTATTTATAGGTCTGATGAGTAGGCTAAGGTACTCTTTAATGTACAAGAATAAAATGCAAAGGGATACAGTTAGGTCAGCATCCCAGATTCTCTTCATTTCCCCAGGGTGTCCCCACTCTGTCAGCTCAACTCCATTCCCATGTTAATTGAGTCTGTGTGGATTTCTTTGACTTTCAGGCCAATTCAGTCCAACCACACAGTATTTTCAATCTTCACAAACAGAATTTCTTGTCACTCCTGTCACTCTTTTAGAAACAAAGTCTAATGTTAAAATAGCTCATATTTGCATGATGCTTACATTATTCTTCCAGGGACATTATTTTCTTTGATCTTTCCATAATTTCTATTTCACAAGTAAGAAAAGGAAAGTGACCTGCTCAAGGTAACATAGTTTATATATATGAGGTAGATTTGCACCCAGATCTTTCTGAATCCAATTCTAGTGTTCTTTTTGCTATATCATTTTGCCTCTGGCACATAAATGTTTCGACATGATTAAAGAGATCTTTTGAGGATTTCAATATGATTTCAAAGAAGAGGCATTGTAGAGTTCTGAATACTAACCAAAGAAGAGTTCTAAATACCAACCAATGAATTTTTGTTTTCTTCAAATTAATACCTAAATTAGTGTTTGCCAAAATATGGATCTCTTGAGAAACAATCATAAATATGTGTGTGTATGTTTGTGTTAAGAGTAAATTAATCAATTAAAACCTTTAGTACTAATAATGAAAAAACAAAAGTGAGACAGTCCCTCACCTTGTTACATTCTGATTAAAGGAGAAAACACATACAGGAAAATGATGGTCAGGGAAGGGACTTTTAGAGCATATATATTTTAGAGCAGAGGCATCAAATACTCAGCCCATAGCCATGTGGGCCACAACACTCCTGAATGCAGCTCATTTAGTATATAAAATATAAATGGGAAATATTTAACAAAATAAATAAAATACAATAAAATAATAATACTACATTTTAAAACTGTCAATTATGCCTTCCACAGGAAAATTTATGTACCAATTAGTAGCTCCTATTTCTACTTGAGTTTGATACAAATGGTCTAGAGATTCACAGGGATGATGAGTTTATCCACAGGGAAGACAATTTATAAATCATTTCCAGAAATGATGGTACTTCTGACTTGCTAACATTGCCAAGGGCCAGGGGTGGAAAGTGGGCTGGGAGTTTGGAATAGCTGGGGGGTTGTACATGGTCGGAGGGCAGATAGAAAGATGGCCTAGGAGGAATAGCTGGATAAGGTTTTAAGTATAGTCTGATCTAGGACCAACTACATATAGGGAATTAAATAAATGTATATTCACTTAAATATATCACAGTCCCAGAGTTGTAGTTCCAAAGCTAAGTAGACTAATTTTCTGTTCTTTTTTTTTTTTTTTTAAGCAATTGGGGTTAAGTAACTTGCTCAAGGTTACACGGCTAGTCATTATTTATGCGTGGGTGCTCATTTTCTGAGGCCGGATCTGATCTCGGGTCATCCCAACTCCGAGGCCGGCGCTCTTACTCACTGCGCCACCTAGCGGCCCCTTTAGGGCAATTGGGGTTAAGTAACTTGCACAAGGTTACACGGCTAGGTTTTTGTTTGTGTGGGTTAAGTGTCGGAGGCCGGCTCCGACAGAACTCAGGTCCTTCTGACGCTCTATTCACTGCGCCACCTAGCCACCCCTAGACTAATTTTCTTAAAGACTGGAGTCATGGATTCTGTAGGTCCACTGTACAAAGTTGTAAACTAGGTGGTGAACAATTTAGTGTCATGAAAATTGTATTTCATTATCTATCATCTGTCTTTCTACTACTAGTTATCTTTATCTATCATCTATTGATTATCTAAAATAATGATAGTTAAATATTAACATTTGGTAAATATTCTATGTCTTTCAGTGAGATGAATTAGAAGTCTGCTTATTTGACATTAACTTTCCCTTTACAATAATAATATATACATATTATATATCCTTCAACATTTCAAAGATTCATGACATATTAATTATGAAGTTGTACATTTATTATGTACTTCATATATACTATTGAGATATATGTCTACGCATACTATCATTATAAAATAATTAGATTATTTTTATACATGGCTAGTGTATAAAACATTTTACTGTTACATTTTATATGTCTTACCCTCCTGACACATGATGACCTTATAAAGGGGAAGGGTAATGGGAATGGGACCGGTATATATATGAAAGTTACATCTAATTTTGGAGGCAGCAAGCCCAGCACAATCTGACTCTCAAAGACTAACATCAATACAATCTATATATTCTTAATTTGGCCACAGTTCTTGTCACACTCTATGTACTGTTGTCCTTGATATCTTTGGGACTTACTTGGCTTGGAATATTATTCTCTAGCATTCTCCCTTGACCCCTGACACCTAGTCTGCATTTTACCTCATGACTTCCTTGATCTTTGCTCTCCTCAGATTTAGCTTGGTTCATGACCCTGTTTTTTTTAACTTCAATGATCTCCTTCATTCCTTCAATACATTCTGTCTATCTCTACTTACTATCATCTTTGATATTCTATTTCCTAGAATTCCATTTGCCACTGGGGAAAAGTTCTCACCCCATTGCAACCTTTGGATCAGCTGAAAGCTGAATCCAGTGAATCCAGCCTATTGAGTAGACTAAAATCCAGTGAATCTTGTGCAAGGAGGGAACAATCAATCAGGAATAAGTTTCAATCATTCAAAACATTCCTCATTTTTCCAGAAATTCATATAATTTAAAACAGGACTTAGTGGATATTGAAAGTTTAAAAAAATTGGTTGTCATGTAGATCAACATAAAAACTCCTCAGTAAAATCTTTGTGAAATTTGAGATGATTTTCATCATTCATACAGCTCAAAATGAATAAGAACTTCCATCTACCAGATAGTAATGTGATGTGGAACTATACGGACAGTTCAGAGAGTTAGACCACATCTACCTTGGACATTTAGTGCAGATGGACAACAATCTGGGCCCCGATATAAATAAGAGAAAATTGTCCTGAATTGCATTTGGTAAACAGCAGAACTTCCAGTGCTCCTAAGTGACTTATTGCAAAGAGAGCCCATCATATTCACATTGATATATTATCCCATTGGTGCTACATGACTGGAACCAATACAATATCATGACCCTCCAGGGAATTTATGAAGAAATTGCCCATTTCATGAGAGATTGAGACTAATATGAAAAATGAGAAACATATTTTTGGATATGGTCAACATAGGAATTTATTCTGCTTGACTATGCTTATATGATACAATGGCTTCTTTTCTCCTTTCTTTTCCTTCCTTCCTTCCTTCCTTCCTTCCTTCCTTCCTTCCTTCCTTCCTTCCTTCCTTCCTTCTTTTCTTGCTTTTTTCAATCATTGAGGTAAGGTGGGAGGGAGAAAAAATGCTTGATAATTGAAAAAAGAGATTAAGAAGGAATTAAAATTATATGTGACCCAAAGGATGATAAAATTATAGACATGTATCAGGTTTAAGAAGACTGCAGCAAATTAGCAATAGTGATTTGTGCTTGAGAGGTGGCATAAGAGATATCATCAAGGATATTTATGAGCAGAAAAGGACATTGCCTTATGTTGCGAGAATTTGCAGCAAGAGACAGATATCCCAAGTGGTACATTGTACTCTCAAATTTTAAAAAGAACCAGAAGTAGTAGGCCTTCAGTGCAATGGGTAGATCCTTTTCAGGAGAATTTGAGGGCATGAAGGTGCTGCAAACTTTACCAGTGAAGGAGGTTGCACATTAATGAAACCATAGATCCATTTATATATAACAAGAATGATCAGAGGTACTCCTGATTTATGGGACTAGGGTACTTCCCACAGAGTTAGACATGAGCTCTGACCCCTTACATCATGCACATATGACTACATAAAGTCTGAAAGGGATACATAGGAAACATATCCCTGTTAAAAATAAGAAATTTGATTTCTACTTT